>CANUEX010194582.1:0-57476 GCA_948099535.1 Jatropha multifida | reverse complement strand
GTAGTTAATTATGATTAATTTGTGAATTATATGGTTTGAATGACATTTTTATAATTGTGGAGTGTAAATGACTATTTGGGAGACTATATAAATAGTTTGAACATATTATGACAAATAAATATTTGTATGAGAAAATATTTTTATATGGATATGGGCCCAAGCTGCGAATAGTACTTAATACTAATGTTGGGTCAAAAAAAAAAATTATTAACTCTGATTGTTTTATGAAAATGTCATAATATGGGATTACTATTCCGATAGTCAAATGATAATAGGGATGAGATGTGATAGTTTAGGCTTACTACGGGCCTCGGGTGCCTTAAGCTTACCAAGGTCCTAGTGCCGGTCCGGCCCACGATTTTGGGTCGTGACAGTACTATTGTAACTAAAATGAAAATTCAAGGTACTAGGAAAAGAAAGTTAAAATTTTTTTTATGACATTAAAAATTTTAATTATTTTGTTAACTTTTAATTAAATTTTTTTAACAATCATATACATTATTTTCCGAGTTCAACTAATTAAACAGCTAATATTTTTTATTATTTTAAATAAAATAATTAATTAAACATCTATTTTTATTTTACTGAATACTTTTAATTTAAATCACTATATAAACAACTATTAATTTTTAATTAATAGCTAACAACTAACATTTAATAAAACAATTAACCACTGCTACAACCGCTTATATCTATCAAGCTAGCTTCAAGTGATTTTTTATTTTTAGGATCAATTTCGAGTGATCTAATTCTTGAATGCCTTTTTCTTTTCACGATGATTTATTAAAAACAAGTTATCTTTTAAAATATCTCTCTATTATTCAACACTTTAAAAATAAATCATTGAGATCAACTAAATTTGATAATATTCGTGATTAGTATCAATTACTAAATATAAAAAGAAAAATAATAATCACAAGTTCTATAATTGTAGTTATCTAAACTTTATTTTTTTAAAAAAAGAAATACAATGATTAAAATCTTTTTTAAAAAAATAATAAATGTCATCGTCATGATCTACTTTCAAAAGGGTGACTCTTAAAATTTAAGGGCTAATTGAGAGCACAAAGAAATTTTTGAAGGAATTGAAATATTGAATACGTTGAATTTAAGTTTCACTAATATTTTAAGTTTGCTAATTATCATTGAAAATAGTTTGCTAAACGAAAAATATTTTTTTAAAAAGAATTGAAAAAATAAATAAGAGTCAAATTATACATTAAATTACATAAAATGATTTGTTTGGAATTTGATAGTGAATTTTCAGTATTTCACCATATAGCAAAATATTTTTAATTCTTTTTTATTTTTAACCTTGTCAAGTATTTTATCGTAGTATATTTAATTTTTTTTAAACAAAAAGAGGAATAATTTGACCTCTATTTTGACAAATATATCAACCACCTTGACATAATTATGAAAATTATATTTATATATTGGATGAAAATAAAAAAAATTTGAGAAATAATATAGTTTTGTTATTATTATTATAAAAGTAAAAATAATTCTTTTATTCAAGAATAGCAACATAACACAAAACATAATATTATTTTATTCTTTTTTATTGCTAGTGAGGTCTTTTTGGTCATTTGGTAAGTGAAAGCGGAAATTAATTGTATGGAAAATTCTTTTTTTTTTTTATAGATCATATATCATTTCAAATTCATGTGCCAAACCAAATCTTTTTAATTTTTTCCCCCTTGGAATGAGAGAGTAGCTCTCTACATACATAGAAACTAAGTTACATGGACTCGAATACGAAATATGAGATTCAAAACATGACACGGGATAGGATAACTTTTAAAAAACGAAATAGAACACAACACGCTTAAGTTAAATAACACTAAAAACGTATAATTTATTAAGAAATTATAATATATAAATAATTATTTAAAATAAATCATAAATATAAAATAAAAATATTTAATTTCTACTTCAATATCATTAATTAAATACTCAATAATAACATTATCATTAAAAATCATCCCTCTAATTAGTCATCTAGAGATAATAATTCAAAGATTTTAATATCTTCAAACGAGTCAAATTGATCCCTTCAATTTATGAGTCTTTCTTAATAAAATTCAAAATTACTGTGAATAAAAATCAAATCTTCAACACGTTTTGAAGTTAATTTATTTCTTCTGACATAATTGATAAATAAATATATATTCAAATTCCTTTCACATCACGACGAAGAAAACAATTGACCGATCAATTTAAAGGCTACTTTTTTAAGTAGATAGGCATTTATACTATGAATTGCCAACTCAATACTTTATTTCCACGGTAAACTTATTCTAAAGTGTCCAAGAAAGTATATTAAAATGTCCAAAACTAATAAAATTAAAAATAATTAGACAAATTTTAAAAAATATCTAACACGTGTCTAGAAAATATCGGTGTTCGAGTCTGATACGGATATGACATTGGTACGCTCAACTTGTACATACATTCTATAATATAAAGTAAGGATATGGCCATATATTCAAAATTTTAATTTTTAATTATATAAAATTTATATTTATATGCCAATAGACGTAGAAATTTTATTTTTTTCAAATCACTTTTTTGGTGAGATTCAGATAATCAAATGCTCCATTAATAAATTTGAGTTTTTAATCAGATAAAAACAACAAAAATTAAAAAAGCATAGGCTATATATATGTCCAGTAAAACGGCAAGTATTTATTTATTTGTGCTCGAATATTAAAGGAAGAAATCCAAGTTAGGTGGATATTAGGCAACCTATCGATTCCTCCTGTCGTTGTGATTTAAAACGACAGGAAATTGTTTTTATAAAATTTAAATCGCAACAAAGTTTATCATATCTGTTTGTCTCTTCAGTTCTCTTCTCTGCATTTGATTAACTTTTGTGGCTAAGAAAAGGTAAGCTTGAATCGAAAATTTTCATGAATTTGTTAAATTATTTTATTTAGTTGATAAAAAAATGGGCCATAATTTATCAAATTGATTAATTTTATTGTATACCCTCAATTTCATAAGATTCATTTATATAATTTTAAAATGAATTATTTTAATATTTTGATTACGTTAGAGCGTTATTTATATTGTTTACATTATTCGGTGATATAATATTTACATTGGTCTTTAAAATTTTAAAAAATGGATTATAAAATATTATTTTTATTTAAAGTATAATGGAATGCTATTAAAAGAACAACTGATAAATATATAAGAATTACAATTGCCTTCAGAATCTAAACTACGAAGTAAATAAATCCCATATTTTTTTGGGTGATTTCAGTCTGATTTTTTTTTTTTCAAATCAATTTTAATAGAAAAAATTATAGTACAATTTCTATAGTTTGTGAAATATAAATAGTTCGTAACTGTCTTTTTTAAAATATATTAGTTTATCCCTATATTTTGCTTGTGTTACACAATTAAGTCTTTTTATCTAATTTTTGCATATTTTCCGTTAAGTTAATAAGAAAACACAAATGTCAAATGAGATATATTAAAATATTATTGTCAACAAAATTAGGTTTAGTCTCTGTGGTTTGAAAAATACAATTAGTACGCCGTGTTTCAAAACTATAAAGATATTTAAATCTATTTACTAAAAAATAGAGACAGATTGATTGTTTTTGGCAAACCAATGATCCTAATGTGATTTTTTTGTTTTAATATGATTCTAATTTAAACCAAATCGGTATTTACTGCACATAGATAATTAGAATATGTGTAAAAATGATGTAAGCGATGAAGAATAAAAAGAATATTTTTTAAAACATCTTACTGTTATTTATTTGGTCCATAGCAAGGAATCTCCCGTTGACGCGGCCAAGTTGAATCAGAAGCTTCCAAAGCCAACGCACATTCCGCCTAACGTTCGTATTAAACCATCAAACGTCTCCTTTAGCCTTTGAAGCATCTCATTCGAAATTGTCTTCATTTATTATTTATTGTAGCAAAAATGAGAAATATATATATATAAAATTTTACACTTCTTTTGGTAAATGAGAAATAATTTTACAAATACAACATAAGGAGTCTTAAATTGAGAAACAATTCACAAATAATTTACAGAAATGAAATATCTTTTCCTTTTGTTATGATTTTATTTTCTTTCGGGTAATTCGGGCAAACATTCATATAAAATATACTCACTCACGTGCGATGTATTCGGATTCGGATAGTTTAAAATTGGAGCTACTTGAAATCTACGGGATCATACCCTGCAAATATATATAATGAACCTTTAAATAAAAAAAAGAGTTAAAAATTCCTTCCTATTTATTTGTATTTATAATAGTAGAATTGAAAAAGAAAAAAAAAAGGAATAGAATTACTGTTGAAATTCTATATTGATGGAATTGGCCGATAAATTAGCAACTTTTCCAAAAGCAGTTTCCGATAAGACAATGGTGGTGCCGGAAACCGACGGCGAAGTAGGCGTTGAAAAAGCATAATCAACAATCTTTACTTGAATCGTCTGATCCGGTTTGCAGGCTGTGGCAACCGTTGCACTAATACATCTAACCAAGTATTCTCTCCCGCAGGATGCTCCATTGTCCCATATTCCATCTCCGGCAGCCGCGAAAAGGTTATTGGACGGAAACTGAGCAGGATCGGTGTCGTAGCACTTGGTGGCTACACCGATAAAATTGTAGAAATAATTAGTAAAAATAAAATGTATATATTGAAAATATAATTTCGGTTTGGATAAAGGGTACTTACGTAAATAAGGAGGGCTGTAACGAGCAGCAGTTCCGACGTCACCATAGGAGGTGCAGAAAAGCTGTGAGATTAACAATAATGAGAAGGCGAAGAGTGATGGGTGTGGAGAAGACATATTTGTTTTAGCAAACAGGGGAGAGCAAGATTTGAGTCCTTGAAGAGTTTTTGTATTACCAGTTTTTTTTATTATTTTATTTATTTATTTATTTGAAAAACGTAAAAGAGACGGCTATATGCCTTTGAAGGTTCTCCATCGACGTCGACTCTACGCGCATTCGGAAATAGGATTAAATTAAATAAATAAAAAATACTAGCAATAAAATAATTAAATTGTGTCCGTTGGGTATAGATAAGTTTTTTTTTTAATTTAATATATAATTAAAAAAAATTATATTTTAATTTTTTTTATTTTTCATAATATGTTTTTATAGTCGATAATTCATGATATTCTAATAATTAAAGAAATAGAATTAAAAAATAAGGATATAAAACTATTTCTAAAGTTGTTTATGTATATTAGGTTATGTTGGATTAGCTCAACTCTTTAAGACTTGCTTTGTTTTGCTCTACATTTTTCACGTGAAAAGGATTGTGATGGACCCACCTAGCCATGGACAAGCTTTGATTTTTCACATGTAAAATGTTATTTTTTTTTAAATAAAAAAGAAGCTATTAGGTGTGTTAATCACTGTCTCTCCGACTCATCGATTTAGGAGTTGATGTTCTGATTCAAAACACCCTCATATAGCACACCGACCATTCGAGCATTGGTGGGAGTACCTTATCTTCTTTCTGCAGGATCATGGCGTTGCGGTCCGAAATACATGAACGCACATATAAATTATAAAAAATTAATATTTGCAGTTTTTTTTTCTTTTTTTTTGTTTTTTGAAAATATTCGCAGCTTTCTAACTAACTACCGTATTGTATAAGAATCTATGTTTTTTTGTCAATTTTATTAAGATAATCAAGAACTAATTACAGCACGTACAGCAAGTGATTACAAATAATATACAACCCACATTTAAAAAAAAAATGGTAAGAATAATATGTTGATCTGTAAGTTGACATTTAAATTGTTGACTTTTCTATCGGAATTCAATATATTAGATAGCAGTTGCTTTATGGTAGTTGTAAATTGCGTTGACTAGTAATCATTGTTTCATCTTCTATGACTGTAAGCTCTCTTTGGCCATAACTTGCAATAATAATAATAATAATATCCTAATGAATATTGATTTAAAAAAAAATGTACTAATGAATATGAAAATAAAAAAAATGACTGCAGAAATTGAAAGTTAAATCTCTCTCTCTATATATAAGGCTTAAAACCAAACACACCTTCATTGACCCGTCCAGGCTGTTGCCGGTGACTCTTCACCGGCGGTAGCCGTATCTCTTCCTTTTACTTTTTTTGTTTCTTTTTCTTTTTCTCTTTTTTTGTTTTCTCCTCCTTAGGGTTCTATCTAAAGTTTATCCCTTCTCGTACAATTCCAAGATAGATCTATGGATCTACTCTTGATTTGTACAAATCTATGCTTGAGGTACCCATTAGGGGAGTTCTTGTTCATAAATCTTTTTAGAGAGTTCATATATCTCACTCCAAAAAGCCATGAAAGTGCCATAACACCATGTAGCTATAATAACATGGAAAACTGGTGATGTGGAGAAGTTTCTTCTTCCTTCCTCTGTCAACAGATTGCTCAGATAATCTTTAATTTACTGCTAGTCAACTCAAATATGGAGTTCAAGAGTTCCTCAAGATTCAATATCTAAATCCAACAATAATGGTGGTGACAGATAGGATGATGTCTATAGGTTTTTTCCTTTCATTGCCGTTATTGTATGCGTTTGATCAAGTTTTGTTATGTACCCCTACTTTCTATATAGAATGCATTATCTGTGTTAAAAAAATAAAAAATAAATGGAATAAATTATGCCTCCCTATTTTTTAATTTTTGTGTAAAGACCAAATGTTATTATTAAAGTGGAATTAACGAAATAAATTATTTTATTCAATTCAAATTACATCAATTTATCCTTATATATAAAATAAATATAATATTTAGCTAAAATTAATTGGTATAATAAAAAAATTATAAAGGGGCCAATAAAAATTTTGATATTGACTTAAAAAAATTATTTATTCGTAAAACAAGATAGTATAGGGGCATTGGGGGTATCTGCCCTTGTCACTAATTACTACCGTAAGTTAAATTTCAAATCTATATATCATCAATACCTTTTAACACACGAGTATTCTATAATTGAAATAATAAGGTAGTTCATTCTTGATATGATCGATCAAAATTTGATTTAACGGTATAAGAAATAATTTTTTTATTTTTGAATTTTCAAATTTTGACATTAATAATTGAAAGTTATGATACCATTTTTTTTTAAATTGATAGAGTTGATGCTTTGAAAATTTTCTCAATAATAGCATTTTTTTTATATAAAATTAGAAAGTGGACTATACTTGGATTATGCTTGATTTTCTTTTTTAAATAAACTACTACTATATGACTATCCATATAGATATTGAAAAGAGAGAAAAAAACATTATTGAAGGAAATTAAGAAAATAATGATGGAAGAAAAATAATGATTTTTTTAAATATAATATATTAAAATTTCATTAATAACTTTAAATCAATATAAATAATATAGGGAGGACATGAGACTTGACTTGAGGCCCACGAGTTGCCGTAGACTTCGTGGGGAAGCATTTTTATTCAAATTAGTTCAGTTTCAATTTATCTCAATATTTTATTATGATATTCAAATTTAAATTTAAATTATATAAATTTGAATTTGGTTATTTCAAAGGTTAGTTTTATATGGTAATCAAACCAAAAATGAAAAATCAAACAGTTTTATATATCCAAATTGAATAATATTATAATTTTTAAAAAAGTCATCGAAATCTGATCAAATTGAATCGATTGATTTAGTTCTCAGTTCTAAACCGAGAATTGCTCACTTACTTCTGATGTAAAGTAAATCACGTGCATATCTCCATCACATTTTAGGATTAGATAATTAGTCAATGTGTAAATTTACTTTTTTTTCTATTGCAAACTTCCATAAATAAATGAAATACTTCAATTTGTGAGGTCATTCTATTAAGTACTCTGACTTGTAAAATTAAATCGATGAAATATTTATTAGAATGGTTAAAAATTTTATTTCGAAGATTATCTTAACTACATCCAATAATATATATAAAAACTAAAAATTCAAAAATTATTACTACTAGTGTAGAAATATACGTAAGATTACTGAAATTTATATCTTAGGTTGATTATAAATTTATGCTGCTATAAGATTTTTTATAACATTTATAGATTAATCTATATATTGTAACACATTTTATTATTTTAATTCATTAAACACTTAAACTTATTATAATTATTACTCACTTCAATTTATAAAATCATTCTATTAAATATTTCCATTTATAAAATTAAATCGGTCAAACATTCATTCAAAAATTGAAAAATATGTAAAATATCATTTTAAACGTTATATAAATAATAAATTAATTAATATTTTATATATAAAAGCTAAAAAAACTAAATACTATTTTGCTGGCATGACTAGGACTTCTTCAAATGGCTCCAATAAAAAATAACAGAAGGCGCTGCGACACCTTCCTAGTTGGCTAACCCCACCTTAGCACTCTAAATTGTTTTTCAAAGATTTCTTTTTTTCCCCTTTTTTTCTTTTGTTAAAAAGCACTTTTATGACTTATTCGAAGTATTTATGCACCCAATCTTTTTTTTCTGCTAAAAAAGTAATTAGAAGTAAATATTTTTTGTATTGAAATGATCAGTTAAACTGGTTCATTCTTAAACACTAACTTTTGTGTATTTTTCCGTAAGTCACGTCCTTTCACTAAATGAACCGTGTTTTGGTGAAAAAACTAATTAATAATTTAGAACTTTCATTTTAACTGAAAATACCAATTAAATTAACTTATTGCTTTTTATTGAATATTTTTCAATACAAGTTATTTTTGCATTGCATTTAAACCAGTGAGTGACTTTTTTAATACAACATTTGTAACCAGTTTTCACTTGGAATTACATTTGTAAATAATTTTTACAAGGGCATGATTTGTCAAAATCTCTCATTTTCCCATCCTGAACGACCCATATCATTTACTCATCGGGCACGGCCAAATTCCTACAAGCTTTTCTTTTTTTTTTTTTTTTTCAAATTTCCCTTCCTATAATTTTCCTCCTTCCAACCCAAAAAGGTATTTGATTTGCCACTTTGGAAGGATGATCAAGCACCCAACAGAGTAGACTCCAAAGAAGGATAGGGATCAAATCAAGATAACTAGTATTCAGAATTACAAAATAAAATCCACAGGGCTAACTGTGTCTTACAGAGTCCCTCTGCTGGGGACCGTCTTTCGTACAATTCCTTCATCCTGTGAATAAAGGGGTACATGCATGATGCAACTAAGTCCATGCAGGCAAAACAAGTCCTGCAAAATATTCCACGCAGAGAACAGGCAAGTGTCGACTTTTTTCCTTTTTTCTTTTTTTTGGCGCTCCGATTGGTTTGGAAAAAGAAAAACACAAAATACACAATATAGAATTTAACTTATTTCCAGAGCTTCCGCAATGACATGTTCTTTTCTGTTTCCTTCTTCATGACCTTCGCTACAGCCATCTCAAAATCCTCCTGTGTTACATGGACCCTCCTCTCCCTTAGGGCAAACATTCCAGCTTCCGTACATACAGCCTGTGAATGCAGAAAAGGCACAAATATGCATCAAGAAGATACACAAAAAGAAGTTTAACGCCACTTTGAGAATTTTTCCTCCATTCGTTGCCTCTAACGTATACAGCAAAATTCTTTGTTTTTTTTAAAAAAGGTTCCCATATCTGGCCAAGGATTAATAAGTCATTCAGTGGGAACAAATCAGAATGGCGATGTTGTTAACTGGAGAATTAAAACAAATTTTGAATATAGACCAAGTTGGTTGGAAATAAATGATACTTCTTTTTTAACTCACTCTCTTGTTGTAACAATTAACTTCTCATGTTTCATCTCTCTTTCAAGAGAGGGCCTAAGATAGAGACCAACTCAGGACCTAGATATATAATTTTATATTGAGAAGTAAATGCAAAACCAGAACATGTAGGTGTCCACATGCTATCTAACATTAAGTTTGGGAACAGAAACCCCTTTAATGTTGACAACATCAAGATCAAGATGATAAAGATCTCACAGATACAAGGAGAAAAATACCTTAAGCTCTGCACCAGATGCACCATTCATCTTCTCTGCAATCTTCTTCAAATCAATACCGCGCATTAAATTCATCCTCCTTGAATGAATTTTCAAGATATCCAAACGTGACTGCATATTCATCATTAAGCATGTTATTTTCTTTAAGCAAGTTGAAGAAAACAGATAGAACCAGTGACAATGGAACTCACCTCTTCATTGGGATTCGGAAATTCAATTTTCCTGTCAATACGTCCAGGCCTAAGCAGAGCTTGATCCAGAATATCAATCCGATTAGTCGCCATCAAAACCTGTTCAAAAGTGCATGTCAAAATACATAAGCACGCACCACCTATCAAAACTAATTTCTACTTGCTGAAGGTATTCATTTGATAATACCTTGATCTTGTTTGATGCTTCAAATCCATCCAGCTGATTGAGAAGCTCCAGCATAGTCCGCTGCACTTCACTGTCACCATTTCCACTGCCAGATTCCATTCTTGCAGAACCAATACTATCAATTTCATCCATGAAGATGATAGATGGAGCATGCTCCCTGTGGCGTATCAAAAGGAGAGAAACCATCATATCAAAATTTGAAATCCCAAGTAGAAGAATGTTTTCATGCTAGGATGCAGCTAAGACATTCACGGTAAATTTTTTCTCTCCAGCATCAGTTCTTGAATCTCCACAAGAATGATAAGATACATCATCTTTCATGTCATATAAACATCCAGCCAATATTACACTAAATTAAGATAGTTGCAGAGCCCCTTTTCATAATTAATTTTAAATACAAACACTGCCAATAGCAACCAGCGCAAACAAAAAAGAGAAGTTTGGGAACAGATACTAAAGAAATTAACATAATAATAACTTAATTATGAAGCATCCACGATAAGGAAAATGGGTGATAAGGGACGCAAACCTTGCCATGACAAAGAGTTCTCGGACCATTCTAGAGCCTTCACCAATGTATTTCTGAACTAGTTCAGAGCCAGAAACCCTAATGAAAGTACAGTCAGTATGATGTGCTACTGCCCTAGCTAATAGCGTTTTCCCAGTACCAGGTGGCCCATACAGAAGAACACCCTGTCATCAGAGAGAGCCAATACGAATAATGTTCAGTTAAAAGCTAAATTAATGGATACAATAGCTCAATAACTTAATTTTACCTTTGGTTGAGCAATTCCAAGACTCTCAAACAATTCAGGATGTTTAATTGGAAGTTCAATGACCTGAAAAGATTAAAGAAAACAGTTTGAAAATGAAGCCAATGCCAATCAACAACCTAAAAAGAAATCTAGAAATTTCCAATCAAGAAACAAGAAACAGTAATGTGACCAAAATAGATAAAAGTAACCAGAGACCTCCTTTATCTCCTTGATTTGTTGGTCAAGTCCACCAATCATATCATATGTAGAATCTGGAACCTTTTCAACTTTCATAAGGTTGACCAAGGGATCCACTTTGCTTGGCAAGATCAAGTGAAGAACATAGCTGTCATTTCGGAGGGCAACCCTTGTTGATGGTGTAATCTTTGTGATATCAATATTTTTATCAATATCAACAACATATTTCCCTTCTGGATGTACCTGGAAAAAACCGACACTTGTAAATGGCTGAAAAAAGGTATCTCCTACTTCATTTAAAGTTTTAAACAGAGAGACAAAAAAAAAAAAACAAATCATAAACAAAATATTACAAATAACTTATTTATATTAAAAGGTTTAACATTAGTAGACTTCCAAATATATTCAGTAATTAAGCTAAATTAGTAATAAAAGATATAAAATATTCTTTTGTTCATTATACAATATTGTACTATTAACTACTCTCTTTTCCATATAAGAGTTTTTACCTCCTCAAAATTTCTATTATATAAAATAGACATAAACAATTTTCATGCCATTGACATATAATATAGACATAAATGATGGCACAGACTAACCAGGAATTCGAATTGAGATACTTTGTACCCAAAACAAAGCATTAACTATTTCTTCCAACTGAGGAAAATGATTTGCCCCAAAATAATACTTTTCCATTAATACTGCATTGAATACCGTATGGTCAAAAGAGTGTGGGGTGCACACCTAGGCATTAAAGTACAGCAAGAAAGCATCCTGACATTTTCTAAACCACCAGGTGCGATGCATTCAACCAGGTGCTCTCTTATTGCATTTAAGCAATTGCCTCAAATGAGGCAACAAGTCATGAAGATAATGTTCTATTCTATCAAGAGTCAATCTCTGCCAGTCAAAATTAGGCTATTCTTGTCAAATACAAGATTTAATATATTAAAACTATGTACTTTCAGTTAACTGTTTCAATAGGTAGACTTTCCAACACATGTTTTCTTCTCTTAACCTAGGATTATTAGAAGAGGAAAAAAAAAATTAACAGTAAGACATATAATCAAAGTGATTTTCTTGCACCATTTACCTTCACTATACAGTCTTATGCTTCTCAATTATTTCTTTCATGTTTTCTAGTACTGAGGTTACTAGCAATTTGCTTTTAACTGTTGAACTTTGCCAGAGTCAGTACTCAGTCTCCCTCATCTCTTCTTCTTCTCTCTCTCTCTCTCTCTCTCTCTCTCTGTCTCTCTCACACACACACGTATATACATACTTCACTAGTGCAAGTGCTTTTTGGTGCACCTTGCACATTAGGCAAGAAAAGGATGCTTCACTTTGATTGCACTTGCCACTTTTAACTACTTGAATGAATAATGACGTCTTTCATAAAAGACTACTATATCATAACCTCAGAAGCAGTCTTTACTTGAATCAAGAGTTCTGAACATGTCTGGTTCAAACCATGCCCAAAAAGATGCATCACGACAATATCTGATTCTAATAAGCAAAGACAGCTTCACAGAAGGCCAACTTCCAAAAAATTAGATTATGACAAAGTTCACAATATAACGATGTACAAATCAAAAGACATATATAGCACAGTGGAAACAAAACAGCTCAAAAACAAAAGGACTGTCTAAAGCATGAGAAAAACCAAAATCTTGAATCGTTATTCATATCATGTATGGTAAACAAATTAGCAAAGGACTAAGAGATCCAAAAGTGTTTTGGCTAGGCTTGAAAGAAACTCAGTACCTTAACTAACACTTTATTTTTCCCCATAACTTTGACAACTTCACCAACATATGAACCAGGCTCCTGAAGCAGCTGTAGTTCTTCTCTAAGCATCCTCACTGGCCATGTTAAGCATTAAACAATTAAACAATTTACACGCAATTTTTAGATAAATAACCAACTAGGAGAGGGACAACAACAAGATGCACAAATCAACTAACAGAAAAACTGTAGCTTAATAGCATATCCTATATGCCATATGCTTTTGCATCTTCACCATGTGTTAGAAGCAACCAGCCAAAAAGCTAACTTTTTCACTGACAATGATGCGGTAAAGCACAAGATTCCAACAGCATCACTATAATTGTAAACTGCATGCCTTGCCAACACATTTTTATGAAAAAGGGTATGTTTGCTGGATGCTCCCAAAATGCAGAAAGATTAGCATACTCCATATTACATAGATGTTAGTTCATTAGTCCCTTGTATATAGTTCCATATATGACATAGAATTGGTTCATAAGTTCCTTGTATGCAGGGACATAACATAGGCTTCAGCTCATGCACCCAAAACTTAACAACTGTAAAACCAGCACCCAGCTGTGCTGAATAGACATTCAGCAAGCAGCAAAAAGATCCATGAATTGGCATCAAAGCCAAGTGCTCAAGCTGAATCTAATTCATTTACCACTTTACAGCATAACCAGAAGTTGAGCTCACAACGCACATCATTAAGCAGGTCCATTACTGTGATTCTTGTTTCAAGACGGTAATAATACAGCTCACAGCTAGTTTTCTAGATCTACGCACATTAGCAATTCCGGTGAAGTTGTTGCATAAATCCACGAAGATTGAACATATATTGGAGATTGAACATAAACAGAGCTCAAAACCCTATGAACCAAATCCATATGACAACCGAATAAAACCCCAAATTTTCAATTCAACAGAGAACAAATGAAAGCACAAAACCTAAATTCAAATGCACCATGCAATACACGAAGATTACAAATTCTAGCACGTACCCCTTGAATTGAGCTCATTACGCTGGGCTTCCAGACGATTGAGATTGTTATTCTTTTGACGGACCTGTAGCTGGAGCTCATGGATATGTTGGAGATAGTATTGTCTGAGCCCTTCCCCTTGCTTCACCGCCCCCTTGGCGGAACATGTCTCCTCTGCGATCATTGACTCCGGCTGCTTATTTTCCACCGCTACCGTGGCCATTATGGCAAGATTCAGAGTATATTGGGTTTTTGATTTTGAAGGGTTTCTTTGCCAACAAGTCTGGTGAGATGCGAGTTTCCGGTTCCACCGTCTGTCGTCTAAAAATGCTCTCTCCGTGGTTAGGCGTATTTATATAGTTGCCCGTGGGCCTGTAGCGGTCTGATATTTGTCTAGTATGTTTATCGGGCCCAAGTTACCCAGTCTCATCAGGATTCGGGATCTTCAAGTTCAAAAAATCCTAAAAAATCAAATCACATCAACGGTGAAATGAAAACAATGAACATGGTTTCTCGGGAATCCAAACAAACCGGCAGATCCGATCCAAACCGAATCGAAACCAAAAAAGAACTATTTTTGAAAAATTGAAATTAAAACCGAAACTAAAGAAATTTATATTTCGATTCTAGTTTTGGTTTTTATTAAGAACCTACCTGAAATCGAATTGGAACCTCAATGAACTTAAACCTAATCAAAATTAAACCCATAAATCTATTAATAAATATATAATTTTGATTTTTTTAGATATTATTATTTAGTATAAAAATTTAACTTTAAAAAAATTTTTATGTATTATTTAAATTGAGAATCATATTACATTTACTAATAAATATTAAAATGGTGTGAGACTCCTAATACTAAATTTAATATTTAGGAAGAAAATTTAAATTTAACTTAATTTTGAATTCTTTCTTATATAAACTTTTTTATATTATAACATACAAATTACTAAACCTATATATATATATACACATATATATTAATTAATTAATTAATTAATCATGTAAATGTATTATTACCATTTGGATTTCTTTATTGTATTATTATTGTTTGGATTTTTTATTTCTAATATTTCTTATGGTAGAAATAAAAATATTTATTATTAATCATGATTTAATATCGTATTATAATTATTATAGATGAATTTATTCGATTATTATGTGTTGTAATTTTAGTTTTAATATCATAATCCTTAAAATTTTAAAAAATATAATATCAATACGGAGAATTATATTAATTTTGAATGGGAGAACTGAAACTGGAATCAGAATTGAAGAACTAAGACTAAACAATCAAATAACAAAACTGGAACCGAATTGAATTATGATTTGATTTTGATTTCAATTTTTAAATTATTTGATTCTAGTTTAGATTCTAATAAAAATCAAACTATGATTCTAGTTCTGGTTATTGTCGAAAACTGAACTAGAACTAGAACTGCACAGCCCTAATTCAAAAGGATATTACTAGTGATTAACCGTGGTTTGGTTTATTCGCTTTCTATACACACTAGATAGTAAAAGTTATCAATTTCAAATTGATAATCACAATAATTTTTATCAATTTAGTGAATTAAAAAAACATTATCGTACCCCTATTGTACGATCACCAATATAATGTTAGCCCATCCAACATTTTAAAAGATTAAATAATTATTATTATCACTATTACTTTAAAAATTAATAAATGGAATACTATATAATTATTTATTATCACATTTAAATTTTTAATTTTCAGAAATATTCAAACAGTTAATTAATTCATATTTGGGTTTAAATCTGTGAATGCTCATGAATCATGGCGTTTATGTGCATTGGAGATTTGTTCGGTCCATATGGAATGAGGATTTATATGGACCTGAGATGAAGAGCAGAAATTATATATGTCTGCTAATCATAAGGGCTGAACACTGCCCTGATATATTGAAAAAAAAAAAAAAGTAGATAAGAAATTTTTTTCATCAAATTTGCTATCTTTGAAAGAGGTTGTTGGGCTTTGTTATAGTCAACAGCCCACAGAAAAACATAAAGCCCAAAAGGACAAGAACGCCAGGGTCACCCTTATATAAGGTCGGATCCAAGTTCGAGTTCTCCTTGCGCCTAGCCCCTGTTTCACTGCTCTGTGGACTAACAAAATTCTTTCTTCCTGTTAATTTTCGATTTTTTTTTTTTTTTTAAATTTCTCCTTCCTTTCTTTTAGTTGCTCCAAAGCATTTCATTCCCAGCAGAGCCTAGGGTTAGGGGGTGTGGATTCAAGCTTTCATTCAATCCAGGATTCAGCTTTTCCCACCTGTGTCAAATACCGCCATTTCTTTACTCTCTGTATAGAACACAAACACGTTTCTCTTTTTAATCAATTCCTCTTCTCCAAAATTTCAGATCATAAGAAATCTTCAATTTACAAAAGATTTTAGGTTATTGTATTTCTTTTTGACAAAAAGAAAAAAGAAAATCTGATGGATAAGAAAAGGGTGGCGGTTCCACTCGTGTGCCATGGTCATTCTCGCCCAGTCGTCGATCTGTTTTACAGTCCAATCACTCCTGATGGTTTCTTCCTCATAAGTGCAAGCAAGGGTACGTTTTCTTTTGTTTTTTGGTTTTAAACTATAGACAGATTCAGTCGCAGGCTTCGATTTACTATAAATTGGTTACATTCTAATGGTTTATGAATTTGTTTGCGAAGCATTTAATAAAGCCCAATTTATAATATTTTTTACTTTTTTGGTTTACTCACTGATGGCTAATCTTGTTTTGGGGTTCGTGGCTGCCCTCCTCATTATTGATTTTGCAGGGACAAAGTCCAATTTAGAATCTTAATTAATGTTAGAATTGATTACAACTATTCATTTTGAATTTTTCCATTTCGGTCAACCTTGAGATTTCGACGATAATGGGTGGATTATTTTAGTGATGTTGTAAATTGTTTGTTTAGTTGTTGAATTATGGACTTTTACTCTTGTGGGCTCAGATTCTAGTCCAATGCTTAGAAATGGAGAGACCGGAGATTGGATTGGAACTTTTGAAGGACATAAGGGTGCGGTGTGGAGTTGCTGCTTGGATACTAATGCTTTACGTGCTGCTTCTGGTTCTGCTGACTTTACTGCGTATGTTACATTTTTTTTGTTTTTCTATTTCTTTCTTTCTTGCTATCGAAGTTTTAAATTTTGTGCACTTCTTGGTGAATGTCATGTCCTTTTTTTTATCTATGTTCGAGTCTTTCTCATTGTACATATAACCATGTTATGAATGTGTGAGAACTCAGAAAACCTAAAGATACATGTAACATTTTATGTTTTTTCCAGCAGGAGATTTTCTTCGTTGGTTTTTGAAATTTCTTTTAATGTGCCTTTTCAAGGTTTACCATTTTTTTTATGACTCTTGTTGATGTTGCATTTATTTAAGCTTTATGACTCTTGGTGAATGTATGTCCTTTTTTTATCTATGTTCGAGTCTTTCTCATTGTACATATAACCATGTTATGAATGTGTGAGAACTGAGAAAACCTAAAGATACATGTAACATTGTATGTTTTTTCCAGCCGGAGATTTTCTTCGTTGGTTTTTGAAATTTCTTTTAATGTGCCTTTTCAAGGTTTACCATTTTTTTTATGACTCTTGTTGATGTTGCATTTATTTAAGCTTTCTTCATACCCAAGTCTTCTTGTTCATATGAATTTTTCCATAGTAGTTTCTGTTCATGGCTTTTATGGGTGCATTGCTAAATTTTGAGTGACATCTTATATGAGTACTTGTGCATTATGTTTTGAAGGTCAACGTTGTCGCCTGCAAACATGATGCTTTTGTTTGTTTCTTTTGCATTTACAGTTGTAAAATGATATTGAATTCAAGTCCCATCCATTGAGCTGTTCTACAGTTATTTTTAATTGTTACAGAATTGTAGATGACATAACATTGATTATTGCATATGATCACTTATTCTTTCTTGCAAATAGAAAGATAAAAAAGGGAACATGCATTCTTTTTCCTTTTTGTTCATTTTTTGTTTTACATTTATTTTTGTCTCTTGTACGAGATGCTTCTATATGAATTTTCATTTTGATTATTTGGTGAATGAACTTCATGTTTTGAGCCTGGGAAAATCAATTAGCTTCTGTCTGGTTGTTCAAAACCGATCTCATACAAGTCATTCTTCTGTTACTAGAGACCAAGCATTTTTTTTTCCTTGCCAAACAATGTCATAATCTAGGGAGCTTGAGGATGTTAGCGTGTGATTTATTTTATATGTATGTAGTGATTTAAAGATGATACTGCACGCTATGTCTATGGTATGTGGAAGTTGGCTTTGTTTTGTATAAGATAAAATGCAAAGTTTCATCAGGGGTGCATAAGGTTTTATAAATTTAGATTGTAAATAGTCATTATAACTGTTATAAAGTTTCAGTTAGTTGGTAATTTAACTTGTACAACAATGTTATATACAGGAAAGTCTGGGATGCATTAACAGGGGATGAACTGCATTCATTTGAACACAAGCACATTGTGCGAGCTTCTGCATTCTCAGAGGTAAAGTCAGCATTTGTTTCTCCTTCTCAATTTTCAGTGGGCAAAGGATGGTTCTTTTCTATTATCATCATGCATACTATCACACTTAAAGACATGAGCACATTTACATGATTAAAGTCAGTGGCATTGACCTACTTTGAGAACTTTGAAGCTTATTGTTCTTTATGTTTGACAAAATGTTAAACAAAGTAATTACAGTGGACAAGAGTAATTAGACTTTGATGAAAGCATTTTTCCAGAGCAATCAATCTGCTTTTCTACCCTGAAACATATTATTTTCCCTACTATCTTAAGCTGGAAGATTTAGTTTGGAGGGTGACTTGTAAGGTAATTTTAATGCTCAAGTGACATGATATCAACATTGTTTGTTTGAGCCTTTAATGCTCACAGAAGTGCATGAGTTGATGCTGTGCTTTTCTTGTTCACTATGTTTCTATATCAGTCTCTCTCAATATTTTCCCAATCTGGCCTCAGGATACTCGTCTTCTGCTCACTGGAGGAGTAGAAAAAGTCCTTCGCATTTTTGATTTGAATCGTCCAGATGCACCTCCAAGAGAAGTGGATAAGTCTCCTGGCTCAATCAGAACTGTTGCATGGCTTCACAGTGATCAGACAATACTGAGTTCTTGCTCTGATATGGGGGGTGTAAGGTTAGCTTCTTTAATCATGTATAAAGCTAGCTACAGTTATAGTAATATGCATTTGTGGGTTTTTTTGAGAATATATGCACTTGTGGGTTGATAAACTTTGTGATTGTAACCTGTCATGAAAGAGAAAAATCCTCCTTTCTTATGTTTCTTTTCACTGTGTGAGTATGTTTATTTTTCTCTTTTTGTTGTGCTGGTGGGGAGTGCATTGGGGGTTGGAAGAGATAATTGAGTTATTTTGATTAGCATTTGCACTTTTGTGGGATCCAGCATTCGCGGGTTTATGGTTATTGCTTGTTAGTTTGTGGGATCAAGGGCTGCATGAAAAGGTCTGGCTGGCTAGGAGTATTAGGTCATTTAGAGCAGATGATCCAATTGTTTTTGGTTCTAGAAATGAATCCCAGTTGTGAGCTTTTGTTTCTATAAAAACATGTATTTTGTTAAGATTTATACTTTTCTGTGGAATTTAGTTCAATGACTGTTTTGAGGTTAACTAGTTTCTCTAATTTTTGCTGATATAACTGATTATCATTCAGACTCTGGGATGTTAGAACCGGCAAGATAGTGCAAACACTTGAGACTAAATCATCTGTGACCAGTGCCGAAGTGAGTCAAGATGGTCGATATATAACAACTTGTGATGGTTCTACTGTAAAGTTTTGGGATGCAAACCAGTAAGTTCCAAGCTCACTTGGTTTGTTTCTTGTAACAAAAGTTTCTGTGATTAATTGTATCATATTTTGTCACCTTTTCCCCCTTAGTTTTGGGTTGGTGAAGAGCTACAATATGCCTTGCACTGTAGAATCAGCTTCTTTGGAACCGAAGTATGGGAACAAGTTCATTGCTGGAGGAGAAGATATGTGGATTCATGTGTATGATTTTCATACTGGCAATGAGATAGGTATATGCTCCCACTATTTATTGAATAAAATAAAAAAAGAAAAGGCTGCATGGGTATAATGATCTTGAAGCTATTTTTTGGTTCTCTCTTCCTTGTATGGGGTATTGTGATGGATCCATTACATTTAGTAATCTATGTTTGTGTTTTGAGGGTTTTTATTTTTCTGCTGCATTTTAGAGTAGTTAAATTTTCACTATGGTCCTGAAAATATTCCTTCATCTTCTTGTTTTGGATTATGGCAAGTGACTTTGTCAATTTTGATTTGGCAGCATGCAACAAGGGTCACCATGGTCCTGTACACTGTGTGCGTTTCTCGCCAGGAGGGGAATCATATGCCTCAGGTTCTGAGGATGGAACCATAAGGATATGGCAGACAGGCCCTTTGACTCATGATGACAGCGAGGGGCTCACAGCAAATGGATCAGTTGGCAAGGTGAAGGTAACTGCAGATGAAGTTTCGCGAAAAATTGAGGGCTTCCACATTTCAGATGATGGGAAGGTCAAAGACAAGGAAGAAGCCGGAACAGAGTGATGAACAAAAAAAGATTTCTTCTTTTCTTGTTTTTTTGGGTTGTGGGATAGGCTGGTATTACAAGACGCCAAGGTATAGGATTAGGCTCATTATTTAGGATTTAAGACCACCTAATTCTTGTACAAGCTTTAGCCAGTAATGCATTAAATAGATAGACCGGGACCATACATGTTTTGCAGCCTACCTACCTTCAAAATCGATCCCTCAAAACTTCTTCAAGGCTTTATTATCTGCATTGTGGTTGATGGTGAATTTGTGTACATGTTTTTGACTTCCCAAGTTTATTTTCTTCTGTGAGCTATGAAGAACTAGTCCTGGAAAATCTTTTGATGGATGTGGAAATGCTCTAACGATCAAATAAATTTTTCCTCCAGTTCTTTCTTTTCAAGGATTTGGAGGAAGCTTTCATTCTTGGGCTTTCATTTTCCTGCTCTCCTTTTTCTTGTCTTCATGCATAGTCCTTTTTCCAATATTGCAGCATAGATGTCATTGACTAATCTTTCCTTTTCTTTGAATTTCTATTCCATTTTTTATTAGAATGTTATGGTGTTGAATTAGAGATTTCTAGTTTGCACACCATTAAATTATATATATATATATATATATATAAAGCATGTGTCTTTTCCTTGAAAGGTGCCAAATGGAATTGCAATATAGTGTCATGTAGAATTAGAAAAATTGAAGTGCATTTACGATTAAAAAAGTTAAGTTATGCAATATGAGATTCTAAAATGTTGTAAGATTTTATAACTATAGTATATTAATTGTTTTGTTTTAATTTCTCATTGATTGAAATTAATTTATAAATAAATGAAATAAATAGACCGGTTTAAACAGTAATTTTTTCTCCATTGTAAGGTAAATTTTTCTCCCTTCAAACATCAGAAAAAGTTTCTTTTCACTGCGAGACAGAAATCATTTCATGCATTCAAACGACACTTTTTTCTTGTCGTACTCGGAAAAATAACGCAATAATAAATACAAAAGGCAAGCAAGCAACAAGCAATTAATAACCTACTCTAATTGCAGGAGTTGCACTGTAGTAGACCGGAAGTAGTTTGTAAATTTGGTCGAACGGACGGGGTATTTTAGTCAAGTGACACAGAAATAATTCATAACCTCCCGTTTCCGTCAGCGTGCGGATTGTGTTCTTATCTCGAACCGCACTTTGTCTTCCATTTTAGCTCCTATCTGTTTCTTACTTGTTTTTGGCGGGAAAAAGATGTCCGGTAAAGGCGCCAAGGGTTTGATTACTGGGACTTCAGCTGCTACCAGGAACAAGGACAAGGACAACGATAAGAAGAAGCCCATCTCTCGTTCTTCTCGCGCTGGCCTTCAGGTTTCATTGTCTCTCTTTTTCCTACTCTTTTTACATTTTGTCCAGCCCAGTGCGTTCCTATTTCTCTTTTTTGCTCTTATTCCTTTCAGTTTTGTGGCTTAGTTAAAAAAAGAGATTATTTTTTGGTAATTGATTGATACCTTTCAACTCGTATTGTTTCTTTACTTTTGTTAAGGGGTCACACATGCAAATTAGCGAACAAAAGCTCAGAAAGCACATTTCTTTTGGTGGGACAAGGAAAACCTAAAAATTCAATGAAAATGAAACATTTATTCATTTGCTATTATCAATTCATTGTCTGAATTTCCGGTGTTTTGTAATTCTAGACCTATGTTTGAAGAGGTGGTGTCATGAAACTTTAGATGCATATCACGCGAATAATGTTGAGTGCTATAAATTTTTTCAGAATTTAGATAATCACTGTTCTTAAGGCAGCTCGGCTATTTTGTGATCGTGAGCTTTTATTCCATCAACAATTATTTCATCACTATTAGTTATTGATTCAGTTAAAGGATGTTTACAATTGGGGAATCTTTTGTGGATTTGTAAGTGAATTGCTTGAGTAAAGGAATGTTGGTGTTTCTGCCAAACCCTGTTACCTGCTTCATCTAGGAAACGAACATGAATTAGAACTGGAAATTTTTGTTTCTCTGAAGGCAGAGAAAGCATATATGTTGAATTTTCTATTTTTCGGTGTAACTTCAAGTTCCCAGTGGGTCGGATTCATCGGTTGCTGAAATCAAGAACCACAGCTCATGGGAGGGTAGGAGCAACAGCTGCAGTTTATTCTGCTGCTATTTTGGAGTATTTGACTGCAGAAGTGCTCGAATTGGCTGGAAATGCTAGCAAAGATCTCAAGGTTAAACGTATCACTCCGAGGCATTTGCAGCTTGCAATTCGCGGTGATGAAGAACTTGATACTCTGATTAAAGGTACCATTGCTGGTGGTGGAGTTATCCCTCACATCCACAAATCACTTATCAACAAATCATCCAAGGAGTAGACTCTCAAGGATTTTACCGTGTCAATTTGCTAAAGGGAAAACAGTTCCTGCTTTCTGTTACTGTTGATCTGGTCAAACCTACGGTTTAAATTGTTAGCTCATACTTTTGTTTTTTCATTTTGGTTGGCCTTGGTATGTTTCTCATACATTGTGGATATTTGGATAATAACCTTATTTGGCAACCTTTTCCTTTATATTCCTACTTTATGGTAGCAGTATTAGAAGCTCACTTTGGCAAGGCTGCTTATTGATGCCAAACTGATAGGTCTTGCTTCATGCATCTTTGCATCTGTATGTATCTCAGAATTAATATAAGTCCTGTTTGGTATATCAAACCTTTCGTGAAATCCATTCGGAATTTTTTACCTTTATATTTTAGTGTTTAATTTGGTATGAAAGGTAATAGTGTTTTCACTCTTAATTTGCAGAATTTACATAATTAGATCAAAATTTATCATTTATAAATTAAAAAAGACTTGTATTTATTGTTTTGGATCGGATTGGATATTAATTGGAACTGCATTCTTACCATTTCACTACCGGAAACTTTTAATTTAAGCAACGATCAATACATAACAAGCTATAGGGTTTAAAAATGATCGACATTTTGACATTTGATCAAAAGCTTTAACTATCAGCAGATATTCTACTCTGATCTGCTGCTTTCTTCCCTTTTGATCTTTATAATTGCATCACCGTCTGCCTCTGAGAATCCAATTTGTCATGCAGATATTGTGGTCTAATAAAACAAAAGTTGAAGCAATTTAAGCAGCAAATTTATGATGCTCACATTGAAAGCAGAAATGAAACGCCAGAACAAATCAGTTACAAATTTCAATTTCAGTCCTCCAAATAACCTGGCTCCAATTCTAGAATAATAAAAAAAAAATGCCTTTCACCAACCAATCATTTCGCATGTTCTCAACAATCTACACCATAACCAATCATTTTAGGGATTAAATAGTTGCTACCCTAGGAACATCAACTGGAAACTGATGGATCTCGTCCATCCAGGGACTCTTTTCCTTTGCAGGGTTTATTGTTCTCAAAGCCTTCCACACTGCACTGTTACACTTAAACCCTGAACCGAATGCTATTTGCCATGTTCTATCTCCTTTCCTAATCCTTCCCTTAGCTTCTGAATAAGCCAGTTCATACCAAAGGGAACTGCTTGAGGTGTTCCCGAATCGGTAAAGTGTCATCCTTGATGGCTCCATGTGCCAATCAGAAAGCTGCAAGTTCTTCTCGATTTCATCCAAAACAGCTCTTCCCCCAGCATGAATGCAGAAATGCTCAAAAGCTAGTCTGAAATCAGGGATGTACGGCTTGATCTTCATCTTGAAAAGTTTCTTACCGACTAATGTGGCAAAGAATAGCAGCTGTTCTGACATTGGCAGAACAAGAGGCCCCAATGTAGTTATGTTAGTTTTCAGGGCATCACCTGCAACTGCCATGAGATCCTTTGACAAAGTAACACCAACCTTCCCATTGGAGTCTTCCTCTTGCATAACACAAGAAAAGCACTTATCGTCTGCACCCTTGTGAGTACGGACAGTGTGTACTAACTGGTACTTTGACCTTCTTCTATCAGACCATTTGTTCGAGAGCAACATTGCAGCCCCTCCCATTCTGAATAAACAGTTTGAAACAAGCTTTGATCTATCATTTCCAAAGTACCAATTCAAAGTGATGTTCTCCATGCTAATAACCAATGCATAGGAATTAGGATGGACCTGAAGAAGATCCTTAGCAAGAGCTATTGAGATCAGACCTGCACTGCAACCCATCCCGCCTAAATTGTAGCTAACAATATTCCCTCGAAGCTTGTAATGGTTGATAACCATAGCAGAAAGAGATGGAGTAGGATTAAACAAGCTGCAATTCACTATCAAGATTCCAATATCTTTGGGCTTAATGGAGGTCTTAGCCAAAAGCTCATCAACACAACCAAACATCACGGCCTCAGCTTCTTTTCGAGCTTCTTGCATTGATGGGTTAGGAGGAATATTGAGGACAGCCTCAGGAAGATAGGTTGAATCCCCTAAGCCAGATCTCTCAAGAATCCTCTGCTGAAAGTTGAGATTCTCCTCTGAAAATGTTCCTGTCATCCGAGACTGATCCATGAAAATCCTTTTCGTGCATTTGCGAGATTCTTCAGGCTTGTAGCAGGAAAAGTTAACAAGGTATACAGGCCGAGGACGACTCATAAAATATAGAGTAAATAGGAAAACAAGAAGCGTTGAGCAGCAGACCACTGATACGAGATTATACTGTAGATGCTCCCAAAGGGAATAAAAGTCTTGAAGAGAAAATGTAGAAATCTGAGCAGCAACTAAGACAACAAGGGGGGACAGGAAAAGGTACATTCCATGGGTGATGACGTAATGGTAACCCAACTTCACATATTTTAGCTTCACAGAATTTTTGAAATCAGGAAGGTTTCGCGACGATGATGGTGAGATCAAGGGTGTAGTTGGCTTTGGCTCTGCCATCTCTACTCTGTTAAAGAAGTTCAACTAATTTGGTGAGAACTGAGAACAATAATACGAGTATGTGAAAGAAGAAAAGCAATGCAATGAATAATGAGTAGTCAACGACTAAAGACCAAAAATAAAAAAAGAACCTACAATCTAGCACAGTAGCAATCAGAAATTCAAATCCAAAATGAATTCTCAAACAAGTTCAATGTCGAAATAGTTTCATTTACATTTACCCAATCTTTTCTACTTTTCGTAGAAAAAAAAAAACAAAGTTTTATGAACTGAACCGTCTCTAAGACGAAACAAGCAAAACCCAAGAAGGTAAAATCTAAACAATGAACAATTTAATTTCATTTATATTTTAAAAAAAATACTGTATTACTGTAATTTCGACAAAAATTCTTCCTTTTTGAATTTAACCAATTATTTATCCCTCATCACAGATAAAATTTAGCTGAACCCCAGATCAGAATTTCAAATCAAAAGAACAACTTTCATGCAATTCGCAGAAAAGGGATTATAAATCGAAAACCAGATCAACATTCTCATTCGATTAAACTAAATTAAGGAAAGATCCAGATCCAAAAAGGACTTCACAAAGTCAAAAACAAATCAAACGAGATTAACGGCATTCGATAAACAAAGAACAAGAAAAGGAAAAGCTAACCTCGAGCGGCAAATCCCAGACGGATTACTTGAATCTACCAGGAAAAGGCCACAGAAGGAGAGAGAGGAAGAAGCTAGCTGTAGCGGCAGCCAAACGAAACTATACAGACAATGTGCAATGTAGAAGGATTATTAGTACTATATTTAAATTCGAATCTTTGTGGTCGAGTAATAAAACTAATTATAATTCAAAAAAAAAGATTCGAAAGCTAATAAGAAAAGAAGAGGGAGAAAAAGAAATAAAAGAAGTGCGTGAACAGAAACGGGAATATAATTTGAGATATATATAGATGGTAGTGGAGAGAAGGTGAAGACAAGGCTGCTGACCAGCTACGAAGGTGCCTAATGGGACGCGTTTTTTAGGTTTCAACGGACTACGGAGAGAACATAAAGAGAGGGCAAGAGGCGGCGCCAAGTGGGTTTGAAATCTTTGACCTGCCGGCGTCAGGCCGTTTACGATTCCACATTCCTCCGGCCATTGACAAGGGTGATTAAGGAATTAAATATTATTATTCTTCTTATTTTAGCGGAATTATAAATCCCAGGTTCTTGTTTTTTCTTCCTTTTTTAGTGTGGAATTTTAGATTATTAATTTTTTAAATTATGCAAATTATTTTTTCAGTTAAATAATAATAATAAAATAAGTATTTATTTCAATATGCTATAGCCTGTTTTATTATGCCATCTGAACAATTTTTTAGGAGTTGATATGAATTATTTTCGTATATTTTTTGTTATTTTCATCATTTTATAATGAATTATACTAATTATGTCTATTTTTAAAAAATAAAAATAATATATATATATAAATAAATAATTATAGACTAAATACATAAATATAACACAACTTTATAACTTTAATTTAGTGGAGTCTCAAATTTTATTGTGCTGATGAAACTATAAATTTCGATAACATTATACACTTTTTATTTTTTAATAATAATTTTTAAGATTTTTATCTTTTACATATAAAATATTAATTTAATGTATAACTAATATAATTTTAAATAATTTTTACACTTTCAACCGTTCAACGTTTATAATTTTATCCATTAATCTGTTAAATAGTATATTTTTATAAATTAAAATGATTAATAAATATAATTTTATAAATTAAAATAATTAATGCATGTGATTATAGGAAAACACAAATGATATGGTTAGCAAGCATGTGATTTGTGTGTTTTGCTTTTGCCTTCACATGCTAGATCAATAGTGTCCTAGAAATCTTTACTTCCATTATAGTGTCTAATACAAAAGACAATACTAATAATTAAAATAAAATTCCATTAAAAGATAAAATACTTAAATAGGACTTAATTAATTTTTTATAAATAAATAGATTTTAAATTGTAAAAGAAAATAATATTTGTAGTATATTATTTAAAATATATTTAAGAGAATAATGTATTCAAGGATAAATTGATAATAGTTGTGTAGTCTTCGGTTCTAATATTTTCCTCTTTTCCACTCATATCACGTGGACATAAAAAAAAAAAAAAAAAGACAGGTCACATGGATGCCTCTCTGTTTCGGATAAAGGATGTCTTCATGTGCTTATCTATATGCTTATCTTCTTCTTATTATTACTTTTTCGAATTTTTATTTTTGTTTTTCCTTCATTTTTTGCATAAGGTCCATATTAAAATTTTGAATTTGACTGTTATAAATTTATTTTTAGATTTAAAATTATATTAAAACTAATCGATTATGAGAGTTTAATGCATATAAATTTTTTACTATAAGTCCGAGCAATATTATTTTTTATATTTAATGTTGTTTTAAAATTGATTATATGATTATTAAGTTAAATAAAATATTTTGATTAAGAATATATTCTAATTTATTTAATTTAAAATATATAACGAGTGATTAAGTATTGAAAAAAAGAAAATAAAAAGTTTCATTATCTTAAAATAAAAAATTTTATAAATTAGGAGGATTAATGTAAAAAATTTATTATATGATTATTAATTATTGAAAAAGAAAATGAAAGAATTTTATGATTTTAGCATGAAAATTTTTGAAATTAGGAGATACTTAAATTAAAAAATAATAAAAACTTCAAAAATAACAAATCAAAATGTTCTATTTAAGGCAATAAATTTGTTATGTGGTTATTAATTATTGAAGAAAGGAAGTAAGAAAAAGAGTTTTGTAATTTAATTTCTTTAAATTAGATAATTAAATAAAAAATAATAAAAAAATACCACATCACCAACTAAATTTTGCAACATTATGCTACATGAACAAACTTGCTTGAACGACATTTTAACAGTCAAACATAGAATTTTTAGAAGAAGCCAAAAGCTTTAGTGCGACGTATAAAACCCTCCATCTCCATGTATGTATGTTTGTTAAGATTTGGGAGCATGTTAATTGAATTTCTAAAAACAATTCAACTCGAAATCAGGAAAAGAAATTCCAGAGGAAATTGAAATCAGTGGAAGACTCCAGAGTCATCAAATCAGGGAAACCTACCATTTTGGAGAGCTTCTCTCATCTCATTCATGTCAGCTTGTCGTCGTAATTAAGACTTGGACTTTAATTGCCAACTTGAACTTGTCTGAACAACTTACAACCACCTCTGACTCGGTCTTCTAGATGGCGATCATGGAGTCGGAGACTAATGTGTTGACTTGTTGATGCAGAACGCGTCACTCAACCAAACATTCATATTGCAGATTACCAGCTCAACCGTCCAATATTGTTAACGTTTAACTCAACAATCCTATCCTATTAGAACCAAATTCAAATATTATTATTTATAATCAAATTAAATAATTACTTAAATTTTGATTTTTTGGAGCACACGAGTCAAAATAAATCAGATTAAATAATTATTTTAATTTAACTTAAATATATAAGTCCAGCGATAAATCCAAACTCCAAAATTACGAGAATAAAGAAAAATTTTTCTATATTTATTTAAATTGTATTAATTCAATTTCGAACCAAAAAAACATCCCTACTTTTTTTTATGACCACATAAGAAATTGTATTAAAGGAATTGCTTTGCTGGAGAAGCCATTTCCACTTATATTTTATCTGTTTATGTTTTCAGTTTTTATCCGTTTGGCCAAAAGGGTGAAAAGTACCCATCGTTGTCCTATTATCTACAGTTCTGGGATGATGTGCCTTTTTAAAGTAAGCAACTCATCCATGATTAAATTTTACCGAAGAGGCAGATATGACATGAGATGTCCAAAATCTAACTCAAGAGACAACCTCTAATTTCTTTTTATTTGTAAGTTTTCAGTTCTAACAAGTAAAATTCTTTCGGCGGATTTGTTTGGTCTATTTTAAGCAATTATTTTAAATAAATTAAACATTATTTATCACATTTTTTTATTAATTTTATTTTTATAATCAAAAAGCTTTTTAGATTAAAAACAATTTGAAAAACTTAATGCTAAACAATAAAAATCTAAGAGTTTTAGAATGATTTTTTTATTTGCTATTAATTAGCTATTATCGTATAGTTAGAAATCAAATAGAATGAGAATTTAAAAATGCTAATAGTCATTAGTAAACTTTTTATTTGGAGCATATGTAAGAAAATAATTGAATACTAACTAATTTGGATAATTTCTTTAATAAAATATCATAAATTATAATTATATCTCACAAAGTAATTTTAGGCGTAGATTTATATTTGCATTCTTCCCATGCACATAAAAAAGGAAAAAATTTTATTCACATCAATAACAATGATTTCAAGTGGACAAAATTAAATATTAAGACAATTTTTTTACTAAAAAAATTATTAAATGAAAATGTTTGTAGAATGTTTTTATTTTTTGAAAAAGAATTTGATTTAAATTTTAAAGTAATAGTCTAGTTGATAAATAGGTAATCGAACTTTTTTTATCTTTTTATAGTGTTGAAATTTATACTTATTCATTTATATATATTTAAACATATTTAATTTAATTTTGAGAAACATAAAATAAATGAAAAAATAATTTTTAAAAAAATTAAGAAAAAGGAAAAATTAACAGTTGAATTTTGCTCATTGAAATGACCTTTTTTCCATTAAATCTTTAATTTATACATACATTTCAATTAAATTATCAGTAACTTACAGTATTTTAAAAAGAAAAACATTAGAAAGTTTAGCAAGGAAAAGATTTTGAATGCAAAATTATTAATATGTATACTTGAAACGTTAACTTTTTAATGCTGGTCTATAATAAAATAAAATAAAAATGCAAGACTACAAATATATGTGATATGACTCTTAATTTAAAGTTAATAAACCAATTTAATTTTTAAAATTACTGTTGTTATGAATGTCTTGGACATAAAAATAAAAATAAAAAAAAGCATAAATCATAATATTTCTATACATGTGTGTTCTTCAAATAAAATATGATTTTATATCATGCGTTAAAAGGACATAGAAATTGGAATAGCCATATAAAGAATTGCAGTGGTAAACATCAACCATAAGAAATTAAAAGGACAGAAATGGAATAACATAAAGAGGAGATGATTAGATTGTCAATTCACTGTTCATGTGAACAGTGAATTTGGGTTCAATTTTAGTATATATAATAATAATAATTTCTCAGAGCTCAAGTTTTACAAGCAACAAACTCAGGACAATCAAAACAAAACAAAATTGTCTGTCAGAGATATTGGACATTCATTATAATTACATGAATTTCTTTGCAGGAATCTGTCGTGTTTGTAGAAATGTCAAAAGCAGTGTTACCTTGTAACCAGTTTATATTTGTAGTAAATGACAGTTTTTACCTCTTCTACAATTTTCGTTGTTTACAATTTGGTGGAAGCACATCCTCTGTAACTTCTTTGAGGAAGGATGATCAACAATGGATGTGAACTTGCGATAATGACTTTATTCCAGTGAGAACTCCTCCAGCCATATTAACACTTCATTCCTCTTCAATCCAAACAAACATAAACAAATAAAGATAATGTTTCCGTAGTTAATTACATGATGACTACAAAATGCCATAGTTTTAGCAGTGGGAAATCATGCATTCTATTTTTCTCATTGTATTGCTGCAAATGTTTCTCATAGGAATTACTGCTCTTCTATTTACCTTCAGATTGTCTGAATGTTTGAACACAGATTTAAATGAAAAGAGTAAAACTGGAATGAGCAGCAGAAACAAAATCAACTCTGAGACAGGTAAGGACTACATCATACCATTGTAAAGCTCCACGTTCGGCCTGGATCATTATAGCGGGCAAGCAAACAACCTATCTTTGGTTTAAGACCATCTTTGACAAGACTTAAGCGCAGTTCTTTCTCTTTCTCACGGACAATATCTTCGGTTGGTTTTCCACTGAACTTCAGCACTGCAGCAGTGCCTCCTTCCACTTTCCTCAAGCTAATTTTATCTTGATTAGGATCTGGTAAACTGGTAAAAAACTCATTATCATTCTTAACTATTCATATTACGGAGAGAAATTATTGAACTTTGTTCTCAAATAAATTTATTTCTAACCTCAAATTTCCAACAAATAAACCAAATTGTTGCATAAATGACGAGTTCAATCCCATTGCATAAATGATGAGCTTCACCTGTTTAATTCTTTTTCAAATGGAAGAAATATTTGGATGGAAACTTTTGACAGCTCAGAATCATTTGCCTGAGTGAAGACAGGTGTTGTCATCGGTATTTTTTCCATTGTAGAATTCTTTCCAAAGATATACCTGTAAAGATAGCATCAATCATCCACTTACATACTGAGGTAAGGCGAAAAAAATATTATTGAACTGGATTCGGACAGAATACTCACCCAGCAACATCATTGAAACCAGTTGACCCAGACAACTTGTCTCCTCTTGTTTCTACCACAAGGAATGGATCATACTTCCTTACCTGTAAAAACATGGAGTATATACAATCTGAGCTGTATGACTGTCTCATTCTTTGAAATGCATTATAGGTGTACATGCTTTGTGTCATGTTGAGGAAATAATCATCAATACTAATGAAGAAGTTTGCCAACTCAACTCAAGTTCACAGAAAAAGAAGCAAACCAAGAAAAAATGCATTATAGGTGTATATGCTTTTCATCCGTATGTAACTAGAAAAATAGTAAAACATAATCCCATTAACAGAGAACTCAGAACTGTTTCTACAGGATAAGGCAGACAAACCTCATAACTTGCAGTCCTTTTCAGTATCTGATATTTGGGTGTTTCCAAGTCAGGAGTCTTGTAAATTTTCAACTGCCCAAAAAAAAAAAATCATAAGCTACACATAAGAATTGAAAACAAATTAATTTCATTTGCAATGGTATTTCATGCAACTGAAAAAACTGTACCTGCTTAAAAACATCCCATAAACCTTCAAGTGAAAAATACTCATTGTTCTTTATGGAATCCCAAAAGTCCTACAAATTTAATAGAACAAATCACATATATTTTATCTCTCTACCACATTCTTATCTACCTTCCTTTCCAATACAAAAAGGTAAAAGCTTTACCAAATGGCTACAAAATTTCCCATTCTCCGGGTTAATGCCCATGACAGAGGTTCCTGTAAAGACCAATTCCGGTTTCCATGGAAGAAGCATGAACTTCATCACCATAGTCCATCTGGTTGTTATCTCAAAAGGTCCTGTCTATAGCAATTACATCAATCAACAGAGCCAAACCCAAATGAAATATTTGCACTTCCCAAAATGGACAATCATAACATAAAACATATACTTCTAGGATTTGGAACAATAAACAACGAAATAGGCCTTACATATGAACAAGGAACATCTCATTTTCAACGAGCATAACTTAGTGTAACCGAAAAAAGAAAACAAAAGAACTGACCCATCAGCATCCTAGCATTACTAATTTTCAACAGAAATCAAAATAATCATCAAAACCAATATCAAAGTTACAATTTTTACAAACCTGTTTAACCCAGTGCAAGAAAAATTGAGGCCTGAATATAACCTTCAAAAGAGAAATGTTAAACAGGTAACCACTTATACTATCATGTTTAGTGATAGGGTCCCTAAACTTCACATGGTCATCGTATGCCGTTCGATCAATGCCCTGATCATCAAAAAGATACGGAAGATCATCATACAAGAAATCCACCAACTGCTCGACATTAACAGCAGTTGATTGTGCCGGAGGGCTCTGCTCCACCAGACTCAACTTGAGAGCCCACTTGGAGCTCCGATCGGTACTAACTGCTAAATTTCTTGTCCGAAAGTTAGTGCTGATTCGCCGGGAAGTGACGCAGGCAGGGGGGATTGGGCAGAGGATTTGGAGCGAAAGTTGAGTGGTGGCCATTTGTTGGGTATACGTGGCAGAAAATTGGGCTTTGGGGGGTGAGTGCCTTATATTAAGCCCAGAAAAGATATGGTCGGTTGGGATCGTTTACCGCTTGGTCAATGCAATGAAGCAAGTAAAACACACACTGATTTACTTGTGTATACCAAATAAACAGAAATAAGATTTTTTTTTTTAAAATTATTCATATTTTATTATTTTTCCAATGTACAATGAAAAAATACCTCATTTCAATTAAAATTTATATTTTTATTGATTCGGTCTATGAGTGAGACCATAAACTGAATTTAAATAATTCAAATTCAAAAAATACTTGTAATTGCATGTATATATTTTACAAAATACTAATTGTTATAATAGAAAGTAAGTTTTGTATTATCGACGGTTCTAATAGTTATTAATTATTATAGCAGTTGTCAGCTATTTTACTAACTGCTAGTTGCTAGAAATTAATTGTTACTATTTAAGTAAAAATATTAAATAAAAATAACTGTTTACTTGTCATGATAACAAATAAAGAGATATTCGTGGTCCTAAATTTTTTTTGTTGAGTAGTATGGCTTAGGGTTTAAAAGTCATGCCTTCACCGATCAACACAAAACTACAATTGCATGACAAAATATGAAAAATTTAGATTCAAGAGATGAAAGATATCTTTCTTTTTTCCTTTTGGTACTTTTTTACCCAATAGTTAATGGGGACTGAGAAAAGGAAAACACATCAAGGGTTGATTTGAGACAAATGTGTTTAGTTAAAATATAAGACTTAAACAATCTTTCTTACAGGTACAGTTCCTAATAGAAATTATTCAATAAGATTTCCTAATAAATTTGGTTGAATAATAATAGAAATATTTTCAGAATTATGAAATTATAAATTTATTTTTTCTCCGCTCTATAATTAGAAATACCCTCTTTTTAATAAAAAATTATTTCTCATTAGTTTGATCCATAAGCAAATCCATAGACCGGGTATAGGCAAATTAATCACGAGGAAAAAAAGTAGCAGACCTTTGAAAATGGGAGGTAGCTCTCCCTTTATACCTTCTTCTCCCCTTAACTCCTATGATACATAATTCAAAGTTTAATATAATCCAAAGTCCAAACCCTAAAATAAGTTGCTTTTCCCCACTCTTTCCTGCCTGCCAATATGAATAAAGATCACAGGTAGCTTTCCATCGACAAAATCATCAATATTGATGTTCTTCTTTTTCTAAAAAAGAATATGTATTCATGTTCTTGATTTGCACACGTAGTGATGCCATGTAGGCATCGAGTTGGCATTCTATTTCACGTGTCCTCCGCGAGTTGCCACATCTTCCCACGGGCAATTTCATGTCCAGCGCTCACTTCACCTTTTCTTCTCTCTATATAACCTTTCTCTTAGCATCCTCTAACTATCACTTAAAGCTTAGCTTTCCACTTAGTTAGAGACTTCCTTTCAGGGAAAAAGAAAACAAAAGACAGTATTCAAATTTCAATGGCAACTTTAGCTATAAAAAACGGTTCTGGCAGCGTACCTACTTGTCAGAATTTGCAAGAATTTGAAAATAATCTTCTTCAATATGTTGATTTTTTCATGGCACTGGTACCCCAAGAAGACGGTGATAGCGATGGTGATGATGACGACGACGACGGCGGCTATGACTATGCCCCGGCAGCGTCTCTGGAAGCAGATGGGGAGGGGGATGATGATGATGGCGATGGAGATTACGACTATGCTCCGGCTGCTTGATCAATCAACGTTTTTCCAAAACCCTAGTTCCTGGAAAACCCTAAAGTATTAAATTAGCTCTAATGAATTCTGCAAGATGGTCTAGATAGTTATTTTAGTTGCTAATATAGTTTGATCTAATCCTCTAGCTCTGGTTTTCTGCTATATATGAAAACCCTTTTTCTTGTAGTACGTAGCAGCGAGTCCCTTAGGTTCAGAATCTTCAACGATAAGTCGGCTTAAATAACAAATATTATGTTAGTTTGTGTACTATATCATTATAATTAATCATATGATATAATTATTATATTTTATTATTAGAAGCTAATTAATTAAGTCCAAATCCATTACTAATCACCATGACATAATAAGTTAATCAGTCAATTATACCATCACCACATGTTAAAAACGAATCATATTTAACAATTTTTTTAATTTATAATTTTGATTAATCACGAGGAATTTGACTTCAAGTCGAAATTCATAATTAAGTAATTAAAAAAGCTGAAAAATAATTAAATTTAAGTCAGCAAAATCTCTGTTCTGAATATGATGATGACGACATTATGAGGACATGATAATATATACATACGAGACTCTAGTCAAGAGCATCTTCCATAGTTGATGTATTAAACAATTCAAACTCTATAGCATCTATGCCATTATTAGAACTAATTGATGCTTCTAATTATCAATTTTTGAAGTAAAACTTTTCACCCAATGGGTCGAAATAACTCTCTCTTTTTATTCATCAAATTGTTAAAAAGTACTATAATCAATAAGTTTCAAATAATTTAATTTTTTACAAGATAATTAATAAAATTCTGTAAAATAATTTAATTTTTTTTATATAAAATAATTTTTTGCTCGACAGAGCAAGTACTTATGACTAGTTATATTAAGGATTTATATTAAAGAGTTAACTAAAATGTTTAAAGTTCATTTCCTACTCTAATTCATGTCTTGTTAAAAGTGATACTCGTAAACTTTAACTAATAGATAATACATGATTCTCATAATTCTTATCATGGTAGAGTTTATCTTAATTCTAATATATATATCCAAAATTTACTCCAAGAGAGGAGAAATTATCAAATACTCTCAATATTAATTTTGATGATTAACAAATGGTACGGTGAGAGTAGAACACACCTTCCACAATAATAAAAAATGAGTCTATTGATTTTACTTTTATACATAAATTATACACATTGAGATTTGCATTAATTAATTACACGTTCACGATGATCTATGTATTATTCAAATATTTTTAAATTACTTTATATAATCATTGAACAATTGCGTAATATATCATACTAATTTGTATTTATTATATATACTTTACTAATTTTCATTGGTTTGAAATTAAAATATTCAAAACTTCTCTCCCAAAAAAGTTGGCTTTTGCTGGATTGCAATCTAATTCTGTTCAGTTTGATATAACATATTAAATTAAATTTTATATTATAAATAACTCTCATGATAGGATAATTGTATTATTAATAGAATATTTATTTTTTCTGAGTTATATAATTATATTATTTAATAGGCAAGCACAAGTACTCTATTTCTTTTATTCCCTATACATGATAAAATCACGAGTATCACAATTAAATGGAGGTAAAAAAAATGGACATAAGCAGTCCATCAATCTCCAGTTCGCCAAAATGACCTAACTAGTCTAATTTCATTAAGTCCATAATTTAAATATCTCCAGTTTACCCAAGTGGCTTAAGCGGCCATAGTTCGAACATATATATTTTGCCATGTGACCTAAGCGGCCCAACTCGTCAGGAGCCCATAGTTCGAACATTCTCTAAATGGCCAAAGCAACTCAATTCATTAAGTCTATGGTTTAGACATTCTCTGAAGTAATTTTTCAGTTCAGACTTAAGCAGTCCATAAACAGTCTATTAATTCAGATGTAAGCATTTCTCCAATTTGGACTCAAGCGGTTTTCAACAAATTCAGATTTAATCAATCCAACAATTCAAGCTTAAACAAGTTATATTTTAGTCGTTCGACAATTCAAATTTAAACATTTATTGGACATAAGTGACCAATATTTTTTGGGAGGGATTATTGTTAACATAAAATAATAAAATATATTAAATAATAATACTAGACTCCTGAATAAACTCAAATTAATAAATAATACAGAATTCTCACAATCTTTATCCCAATAGAGTTTATTTTAACTCCAATATAGATATATATATATATATATATATATATATATATATATTCAATTTTAATGGTTAATAATATGTAAAAAATTATGTTTTACCGGTTAGTTATATATACTTTATAAGTTATATTTGATTAATGACAATTTTTTTTTATTTGAACTCTTAATGAGAGGTTTTTTTTTTTAGTGTTGGAGTAGAGAATTCGAATCTGAATTTATTATCAGATCGTAGTTACGCTTATTACAATGATATGTCTTGGACGTACAGTATTAACGAGAAGTTATGATAATGCTGCAAATGAAAATGATAATTATATATTTCCAACTGAGGTCATAAATCTAAATTAACTTACTTAAATTGGAAACTAAATTTCAAATTAAGAAAAAGTTAATTAAAAATTTTATAGAAGACAGAGAATTTATATCTTTTCATTTGTATAGTTTGAATAGCAGAATAGGTAGAAGTAGAAGGAATGTCTGCCTCATGATCGACTCCAAAAGCCGTACGACTATTCAGACCAATTTCAAGTGGAGAAATTATCTATATATACTTTGGAAATGTAGGGCCTAAAATTTACCTATAAAAATATGTCATGTATTGTTATTCCATTCATATACTAAATCAATTTAATAATAATATTTATTACAAAAGAGAGTGTGAGCTTCTTTTCAAAGTAATAATAATAATAATAATAATAAATATTACTACTGAAAATGGGTATAAGTATACTATACATACTATATATTGGCAATTTGCATAAGTATACCCATTTTCGACGGATAAACAAAGAAGGAAAAAAAAAAAAAAAAGTATCCACTCAATTCAGTTAATATGCACTGCCACCAGCTCCCCACCCCACCACTGCACTCCACTCAGCTCAAATATATCTCACATTGATGACGTGTCGGCTGAAGTGTTATTTGAAGCCCTAAATTGAATTGATGATGTGTCAGCTGAAGTGTCATTTGAAACCCTAGAAAATTGGACCATATCTCTCAAGCATTAGGTCTTACACACACTTGAACCTCTAATCCACACTCCTCAACGTGCTTCACTTGCTTCCATGCCTTTTTTGGATCCTTTCTTTATATATATCTATATATATATATCTTCCCTTATTCTAACACAATTCAAATCACACATTATTCCATTTCTTTACTTTTCTTCGTTTTAATCTGCTTTCATCTTTGTCTTCTTTGTGTTAATTAATTTGTTGACTACATTGAAAATGTTTCCATTAGACAAAACCACTGCCTCTTTATGCAACAAGTATGTCAATGAAGATGAAAATGATGATGGATATTATTATACACCATTCCCATGCATTGATGGTAATGGTGATGATGACGATCGAGATTATGACTATGCCCCTGCAGCATCCATGGAGGGTGACGGCGATGATGATGACGACGATGACGACAAAGATTGTGCTCCGGCTGCACTGCATGATGATAATTAATTCATCATTATCATATTTAATGCTACATATTGCTAATATTAGTAGCGAGACTATTTGTTTTCTAGTGCAGGAAATCAAATCCGGGTGAAACTCTTTAATTAGAGTTTCCATTCATCCCTTCTTGATTCAAAGGTTCCATTGTACCCAAATGGAAATTTTGGTCTTTGCATGGAAGGGAAGCTATGTCAAACCCTAGTTATGGGTTGATGAAATGGTGGTCTAAAATATAGGTTCCATAAAAGATGCATGAGCGCGGAGGAGATACATGAATTAGTTTTATGTCAACATTTGATCATCGTATACTAATATTGATCAGTTGTTATATGTAAATCACTTTCTAATATGAAAACATCCCCAATAGAAATAAATAAGTACTGTTCAAGTTAAATTTATTTATTTATATTTATTATAGGACGAGTATATTGACTTGTAGTACTACTTTTTGTTTATGCTTAATGAAGATCTTGTGGTTTTATTTGACAATTAAATATTAATTTGAGTGAATTAGTGATGCAAGCAAGAACAGGTTTGTAAATATGCGTATGGAAGAACCATAATTTAGCTTTTCCCTGGAGGAACTTTTTTTTAACAAATCTTTAGTTACCTATACAATAAAGCTGCTTCTGCAGGAATAAATTAATATTGAGTTCAACAGCCCTTTGTTTACCATGTATAATTAATTAAGTCAAACATATTAACCCCATGTTGAGTTGAATAACCCTAATTTAAGTTATTAGGAACGAGTTGCTTTTGGCTTTCATAATTTTATTCTCAGTTACCATATGAATAATATGAATCTTAAGTTCAGTACATGGAATGAAATGGTAAATGGAATCCCAATTAATCATTCCATTTGTTCATTAGCATTATTTCTTGAAGGAGGGTTGGAAAAGGCAAGGGATAGGCTTTCTATATGTTCAAAAACTAAATATATCAAAATATTCAAATATATGCCTTCCCGTTTTGGGTTTTTTCAGTGCTTTTCCATTTTATTCCTTTCCTCATTACTGCAACTAAATAAAAGAATGGAAATGTAATTCTTATTCTATGTTTTGCACCAAACAAAGCAGTAGGAATATATATATTTCTATTCCTATTTTCGTTCCTTGTTCCATATATTCCATTTCGTGTTTCAGATGTATCCTAAATAGAGGAAAAGAAATGTTTGAATTGATCAAACAAACAAACCAATAAAAATAAATGCTAATGTTTCTGTGTGCAAATAACCAGAAATTTCCTTTTTTTTAGGCAAACTTTAGAATATTTTAGGACTTATTATTCATTTACTCTGTAAAATTGAACTTTTTGAATCTCTCTAAAACAATAATCCAAATGAATTGAAAAGATGAAATTCATTTAGAGCGAATTTTAGTTAAATTTCATTTAGAAATGAGTTTTTCTATTGCTAAAAATATAACTAAAAATATTATTAATGGGGTTTTGCGTGGAGGAAGGTACGTGAAAGAAGGGTGGTTCTGTGCTGTGTGGGTATTTCTATTATTTCATAGCGGCATCTTTTGATTAGATAAGAATGGCCGGTTTTCGATGAGTTTTTGAAGATGAGGAAGGTAATTACTTTCAAGCTATTCCTGGCCTTTGTGATACGTACACAGATCCCTTCCATAGTTGAAGCCTCGGCTCTTCGAGCATGTCTAGCATGGCTTCAAAACAATTTGATTTCTCCGGGTTGCATTTTCACAAACTGTCAATCTATTCTTTATGCTTTGGACTTTTCTAAATTTGGTTTAATTATTAAAGATGGTAAAGATTTGTTAGCTTTAGGTCAAATGTGGCTTATATATGGATTACGAGACAAGTCAATATTAGAGCTCATATTTTAGCTAGAGCTTCATATTCTTTTGCTCATTTCCAAGTCTAAAACCGGATTTCTTCCACAAAAGAAAAGCAATATTTTTTTTTTGAAATGTGTTCAAATTTTCCACTCTTCCACAAAAGAGAAGAATATATGTATATATATATATATAATCCTCCATGTACGCCGTGATTGCCTGCCAATGTCAATTTGCACAATCCGACCGTATCCTATCCTGCCTAAAAATCTAACGCATGGTTGATACCCAAATACGTAAGACTGGTCTGACGTGTCAGCTGATGTGTCATTAGGAACCGTAGGAAAGTAGGAAAGGTGGACCACTTACAGAGGAGCACAAGTAATTGGCATGAGGTCATGCACACCCTTAAACCCTTAGTCCACACTCCACAACGTGGTTGACTTGTGTCAAACCTCTATAAGTAACCACCACACGTCTCTTCCCCTCTCAAACAAACTACCGTTCTTTTCTTTTTAATTTCTCTATTATATTACCCTTTCCTTTTGCCCTTAATTCAACAAACAATGTCGTCTGTCGTTCTCAAAGCCATTGCCTCCTCCTGGTGCAAGAACCAGAACCCTATAAATTATGAAGATGATCATTATGATGATGGATTTTATCATGCATCAGTAGTACCATGCATTGATGGAGATGGGGGTGACGATGATGATGGAGATTATGACTATGCTCCTGCAGCATCCATGGAGGGCGATGATGACGACGACGATGACTACGACTGTGCTCCAGCTGCTTAAACACAATTACTTGAATTTAGTTAAGTTTTGCCACAAGAGTTTTTAATTAGTAACATTTAAGCTTCTGTAAGGGGGGAATTCCCCAAAACTGCATTTTGTTTTAATGTTAAAATTTCTGACACCTTTTGTGGTCTATTGATAATGTTTTATGTTATCTAATTTAGTTATGTCTAAAATAGAATGATAATAATAATAATAATAATAATAATAATAATAATAATAATAATAATAATAATTTATTCCATTTACAATGTTATTAATCATCTTATTTCGGAAAAATGTATAAATTTATTTTTATATTTTTATGAAAATATATTGTAACATTTTTTACTTTTGTTTTGATGTCAAAAAATCTTTAAAATTATTATTGCTAGTACGAGAAATATGCAATATTAGGAAAAATGGTAATTTCGGAGACAATAATTAAATTTATTGCAAAATTTAAAATGCTTCAAAATTTTCGTGACATAAAATTATGTATTTGTCCACTTAATTAATTCTTAGTGAGCAGTCATTTGTTTGACTGGGGAGGGGAATATCTTCGCTTTAGTGCGACAACGCCGTTTCTCTCACATGTTAATAACATAAATTGAATAAAAATGCCCAAAAAGTATGGTCCATAACCGACAAGTAGTCTTCTGGTGGGACCCAAGAAAACTAATTTAATTACTTTTCCTTTCAACAGAGATATGATATGGTGACATTCAATTAAATACTGCAAGAACAAACAATTCCTGTTAGTTGTCTCATCCTTCTTTTAAAAGACAGACATGCATGCATATTTGCAGTAAGATAGGGCAAGATTGTCATTATATTTGATCTATTGCACATCTAAATTACAGTTGTAACTTGTAATAATTACCCAATGAATTTGAAATTTGTTATATTTCCGAGTTTTTTTTTATTTGGAGGTTCTAAAATTCATTATTTCTTCGATGTTCACTTTCACTTTGGTTACTAGAATTAATCCCGAGTAGCTTAGGTCCAGCAACAAGCTATCATATATAAATTATTCATGTATCAACAGTTTGTTATCCCAACTTGAATGCTGAATTACAGAGAAAAAAGAACAGGGAAAAGCAATTTACCCAATGAAAGATTATAAATTCTGAAATATAATTCAATTTGACTCTTTTACTTTCTTTAATATTGCATCGGAGATTAAAAAGAAAGGTATTTTAACAAAAGAATACCTGAAGATCAACATATATGAAGTAATACAGATGTTCAAGAACTGAAATAGTCAGTATCAGCTCATAACAATTTCCATGGCAGGTTGCAAGAATAGAAGCTGAAGCATCCAATGGATAGGCACATAAAAAAGCATATTGTTTGATACGCGATTGCAGAGTTCTGTTTAGGATCACACCTTCACTCGCAGTTTTCACATCCTTCGCTTTCTCCGTTTTTTGTGATTTGAGAAGTTGCAAAGACTAATAGGTTTCTAATTAAGAGAGTACTTTAACTTTTTTTCCTTCATTTAATGCCTATCGGTGTTCCAAAAGTCCCTTTTTGAAATCCTGGGTAAGACGATTCAATTTGGATTGACGTATAGTGCGACTTGTCAAATATATTGGATCGTACGGGATTCTCCGTTCTCTCTCCTGATTGAGATATCCTCTGTTTTGCCCAAAAAAGATTTGATTAAATCATTAAAAATTTGGAGCGTGAAGTGCAATGAAGTAGATCTATGCTTTTGAGGTACCCAGATTAGTATTATCAATTAAAATAATTTATGGTTGGCTTGTATGGACAAAAAAAATGAAGTATCCAGGCTCCATTTAAAAAACCCAATTGGCAATATATCTATTATGATTACTACTTTTATCATAACTGAGTTAAGAAAGCAAGGGAAAATTAAGATAGAGAACTGACATTAAACAAAATTAGCGAGAGATACTCTGACTCTAGACAAACTCTGCTTGCAAAATTTTAAAACAAATATACGCAGGCGTTTCTAGGCCACAAAACTAAAGAGGCTGTAGCCCAAATTCAACCAGTAACATTATGGCCTTGAAATTCTGCAGTGAACATTCGTTTCAGCACCCAATCAAAAAACTCCAGCCAAACATATTTGAGCGGCCTCTTCATGAAATTATAGGTGAATATATCTCTATGGTCTCTTCTTGACAATTTGGGTGTGAAGTAACTTAATTTTCTAGCCTGAGAGAATTTCTTGGAATTTTACCATCTTGATTGATTACAAATTATGATATTGAGAAATTTCCCGTAGATAAAATATTGAACAAGCATTTTTGTACATCCAGATTCATAGCAACAATATCTTCTGTTTCCATTTCATTCCTTTCTGAATCCATCAGAGGTTTGGCCATTCCGTCCAACATGGAGAATATTTCTCTCATTTGAGGATGAGATGGATCCCCAGCTAAAAACTCATGGATGATACCATCCACCTCAATTGAGCTACAACCGGGCAGTTTTTTGACTCCAAGATCTTTCATTTTCCTTCTCACTTTTGTTACATCTTCCCATCTGTCTGCAGAGGCATATATATTAGCAAGAAGTGTGTGGACACCGGAATCACTTGACTCAATTTTCACCAGCTGTTTAGCCACTCGTTCACCCATCTCAACGTTCCCATAGATTCTGCAAGCACTAAGCAAAGAGCCGTAAAGTGGAACTACAATGGCCTTATCTTCACCTGGCACCTTCTTTATTAACTCCTCTGCTTCATCAAGAAGTCCAGCTCGACCAAGCAAGTCAATCAAACAACCATAATGTTCTAGTTTTGGCTTAATCTGATACACAGTTGTCATGGAATTAAAGAAGTTACGACCTTCCTCAACTAATCCTCCATGGCTGCAGGCACATAAAACTCCGATGAAGGTAATATCATCAGGTCTAACCCCAGCTTGTTTCATTTTTGAAAACAAATCGAGTGACATTCTTGTCTTTCCATTCATGGCAAGCCCGCATACAATTGAAGTCCATGAGGCTGTATCTTTTTCTCTTAACCCATAGAAAATCTCCAAAGCTTTTTCTATGCACCCACATTTTGCATACATTTCTATTAAAGCAGTGCCAACAACTGCATCTACTGTTATACTGTTCTCATCTATGAATTCATGAATCCATTTACCTTGCTCTAATGCTCCTGTTTGAGCACAGCCTGTAAGAAGAGAAACCATTATGAATTTGTCTGGTTTAACTCTTCTGATTTGCATTTCCCTAAACAGTGCCACTGCCTCATCAAAACGGTTGAACTGAACATACCCATTAATCATAGCTGTCCAAATAACAACATCCCTGACTGGACTCCTCTCAAACAACGCTCTAGCTTCATCTAGCTCACCACAGTTTGCATAACCATACACCATCGTTGTCCAACAAATGACATTTTTATTAGGCATCTCTTCAAAAATTGCTCGTGCTATACTCAAGCAACCACACTTGCAGTACATATCCAGTAATGCATTTCCGATAATTGAAGTAAATTCAAGTTTTTCTCTTACATAATGGTGAATTTCCTTACCGAGTTCCAAATTTTTCAATGCCGTGCAAGCTGAAAGAGTACTTACAACCGTAGCTTCATCAGGCCTCAAGTCAGTTTCTTCTCGCATACGACAAAAAACATTTATAGCATCCTCAAATTTTCTACATTTAACATTTCCAGAGATCATTACATTCCAGGTAATCACATCTCTATCAGGCATTTCATCAAACAGCTTCTTCATAACATCAATTAGACCAAATTGAGCGTACATGTCAATGAGCGAGTTACATACATATGTATCAAACTCCAATCCAGTTTTCACCACAAACCCACGTATCTTTCCACCCTCTAAAATCTCTCCTGAAAACCCAATTGCCTTAAAAACAAATGGGTAAGTGAAATTATCAGGCCATAACCCATTTTCCCTCAATTTACTGAAGAGCAAAACACATTTTCTGTAGTAACATTTCTTTGCAAACGCTTTGATCAAGAGATTGTAGATAAGTAAAGGTGGATTCTGTATGTAATTGAAGAGTCTCTCTGCATATTGCAAATTTCCATTAGATGGGTCTGCGCAAAAAGCCATTAGTTTGTTGTTTGCGTCGGTGTTTTGATGGAAACCCAAACGAAAAATCTGGGCATGGATTTGTTTGAGATGGTTTAATGATTTGCAGTTTTTAATAAAAAAGATGCAGGATTGTTTGGTGAGCCTGGTTGTGAGGTTTGTAAAGGTGGAAAATTTGCTTGGTTTAGAAAGGAAATGGCGGGAGATTAACTGCAATGCCTGAAAAATGCGTTTCATGTTTAGTAGTGCGTTTGGCAAAGGCTTTAGTAACGGTTAGACCGACAAGTATATCTCTCTTTAATCTTCGAGGCTTTGGCCCAATTGACTTGCCCAGCTTGGAAGATTGAGCTCATCTTCCTGACTAGTTCTATGAATTTCAAGACAATCTCTTCAAACTTTTTTTTCTTTATTGTTTAAACCACTTATAACCGGACCCTAATTACTAAAGACTAATTAATTCGACTCGGGCTTTAGTCAGTTTAGCTCTCATCCCTCTTTGCCGGTATGTCTAATAGTGATCAAATTTGAAAATTTTTTTCACATGTTCAATTCTCGTTGCTAACTGAGTCTCAACTGTTTGATAAATTTAATTGTTTTAATAAATATTAGTAGCAGTCAATTATTTCATCCATCTTAAAATATAAATCGTTTAAAGGTAATTATTTTATCTAAAAATATAAATCATTTTGAGTAATAAATTATCATTTTTCAATTTTACTTATACAGTAACTATCAAAATTATCCTTAATTTTATTATAATTTATAATAAATAATTATGGGATTAACAAATTATCGTTATTAATCGATAAATTTTAAATGCCAATAATTGTACTTATATATTAATTAATATAGTCAACAGAGTGCCACTCCTAATTGTTTAAATGCCAGATTTATGTATGAGCTAAATCTGGATTTCTGATTTTAAGTAGGTCAATAAGGTTGCAGTGATCTTTACTCCGTCGCATCTGCAGGCCTTTACCACCTCCGTAAGCTTTGATTCAATTCAATAAATCCACTTCCGACGACTCAAGAAAGAGCATGCTACCAATTTGCGGGACAGTGTACATTATTTCCATATGGATGAATAAAAAAATACCCATTTTTAGTATATATTAATCATTATTTTCCCCCTCAAGGGATGTTGCCTTGGCTTTCTCACGATGCTGCTGGCATAGGCATAGCCTATTTGCGGGACACTGTTAGCTGGTCTTTAGTCCCTTTCTTTTCTTACCAAAAAATAAAAAAGATTAATTTATTTTATATTTATTTAGTTAATGGCTGTAAAATTTTTTATCAAATAATATATATATTAAAAAAGAAATTTTAAATGTCTTGCTTATTAAGCTATTACTACAATTTACAGTTACTCAACCTTTTTTGCTTTTTCTATTTATTGTATAATTTGTTTCTTTATTTTCTTTGAAATAATTTTTTTCCCCTTAATATTTATTGTTTACGAGAAATTCAGTGACAAATTCTTAATATTTATTGAATTAAAATAACAATAAAACAATGATGTTATTTTCTTCTATAGAAAGAAGCTATTACATTTTCCTAACATAAATGACAAAGGGGGGGAAAAACTACTGAGATGACAATAAATATTTCCAAAACTTGTTGATTGTTTGAAAAAAAAAAGAAAATTATCAAAATTTTAACAAATAGAAAAGATTAAACAAAAATAAAAATTTATTACTTATTTAAATATTTTTACTTTTATGCAAGAAATAAAATATTCAATTAGCTAAGACTAAAACTTCCAAAAGCAGAATTTGCAGGGACCAATGAATCAATTAAATAAAATAAAATTAGAGCAACTTGGACCATTTACTACTCTAAGCTGCGCCAACTGTTTCTGTTTGAAAAGTTATGAATGTAAAGCCAACTTCGCTGCCAAAAGATTAAACCCTACTCAATGCTCATAGACAAACACATGCTCTGACAGTTTTTAATTTTGCATAAATTGAGAAAAATAATTTAATTTTATATTAGAAGAAAAAAGAAAATGACTATATTATCTCAATTTTTTAAAAAAAAAAAAGAAAAATGAGTACATTTCCTTTAATTATTTCTAAACAGAAAAAGGACATCAAAAACTACTAAATTTAAGGGAACCTGAGAGATATTTCACTTCTCCCACTATCTTCAAAACGAAGTCGTTTTAGCCAATCAAAATCCTCTTCCAACCCCTTGTACCGCACGAAAAAATTGGCTCCATGTTTATTTTGTCTTCACTTCAGCCAATCGCAAGTTCGCAACTCCGTCAGTCTTCCGTTTCGTTGAAGATCTGTTTCTGTTTCCTTGTAGTGTCGGTGATTCCTATCTCTTTCTCTCTGTAAAGTCTTGATTAATTTCATTTCCCTTTTTTAATCTTTAATTTTCATTATAAAAGTCAAGTCTTTCTTTCTAACATTAATTAGCGGTTCAATCCATTGAATCTGTGTTCGTCAATTGATTTCTCTTTTCTTTTCGTAGATCACCTTGATAACTAAAACCCATATCTCAGTTTCTTGAAATGAATTCACTTTCTAGTTCATATTTACTCAAATGTGTTTGTTTCTGCTAAACCCTTTTATCTCTGTCTCTAGATTGTTGAAGATCTACTAAATTGTCCATCAGGTTTTCTCAATTTTCTGAAATACAGAAAAGATTCAGCAATGTCTTCGATTAGAGTCGATTCCACAAAGCAATTAACGACAAGCAGTCTTGTGTTGGGTTATGCACTCTGTTCAAGTTTGCTTGCTGTGATTAATAAGTTTGCCATCACTAAATTCAACTTTCCTGGTCTTCTAACTGCACTGCAGTATTTGACATCGGCATTAGGTGTGTGGCTTCTTGGTAAATTAGGCTTTTTGCATCATGATGCCTTCACATTTGAAACTGCCAAGAAGTTTTTACCAGCTGCAATTGTTTTCTATTTGGCAATCTTTACCAATACTAATGTTCTGCGCCATGCCAATGTGGATACTTTTATAGTGTTCAGATCATTAACGCCCCTTTTGGTTGCTATTGCTGATATTGTGTTTAGAAAACAACCAGTCCCATCTAAACTTACGTTTCTGTCATTGTTTGTTATATTGGGTGGTGCTGTTGGGTATGTGGCTACTGATTCTGCTTTTACTTTGACGGCTTACTCTTGGGCATTTGCGTATTTAGTGACCATCACTTCAGAAATGGTTTATATTAAACACATTGTATCAAGTATTGGGTTGAACACATGGGGTCTTGTGTTTTACAACAATTTGCTGTCATTGATGATAGCTCCTGTGTTCTGGATTCTCACAGGAGAGTATAACGAGGTTTTTGCTGCTTTGGGATCAAAGGGTGGGAATTGGTTTGACTTTGATGCATTTTTTGCAGTATCTTTGTCATGCGTGTTTGGTTTGGCTATTAGTTTCTTTGGATTCGCAGCAAGAAAGGCTATATCTGCAACAGCTTTCACTGTTACTGGTGTGGTTAATAAGTTTCTTACAGTCGTGATCAATGTTCTCATTTGGGATAAGCATGCCAGTCCATTTGGTTTGCTTTGCCTCCTCTTCACGCTAGTTGGAGGTGTACTTTATCAGCAGTCAGTTACTAGACCTGGAACTGAGCCTGTTTCTAAGCAAACAAACATTGAAAATGAGGATGATGAAGATACTCAACTTGTCAAGAAAACTGATGGTGATGAGGAGAACTAAGGGAAAACGTATCTGGCAAATACGCTTCTGCATGACAAACTATTGTTTTGTATCTTTTCTTAGCGTTGGTAATGATTTGAAGAGGCATACTGAGGTGTATGTAGGTTTTTATCTCTATTCCTAGGTATTAAGGAATATCCTAGATGCATTAGATTTTAAAAGAAATTGTCCTCACATTTTCTGTATCTTTATTTTATCTGCTTTAGTATTCGATGATGATTTTACCCTTCTTAATAATTTTTGGGTGTTCGTGTAGATTGCTTTCAAGAAGTTGTCTTTATCGTTGACCTAATTACTGAGATTCTGGGAAGCTGACTATCAGAGACAGCAAATATAGAATCCTAGTATGAGTTCAAGTCCAATGAATAGGTTTGCTAGTCTTTAACTTGATTCAAATTGAGTTTCACGACCCGGTAGAGATGAAAAACTGTAAATTCAGGAGTCATTTTTTATCTTTTTGATGGTACACTAGCTCTCTCATGTTTGAAGTTGGGACTCCAGAGTCTAGACCTTTTTATATGGCCAAAATGATTTGGGGGAGCTTGTTAAGTTATGAGTTTGTGGCTTACTCATTTTGATTAAATCACCAAATCTTTGTAGATACAACCAATATTGGGTGAAGATATAACTGGAGATATTAGTCCTTGTCTTTTTTGCATTTCCGCAATGGTTTTGTCCAAGCATTGGGTACGATAGAATTTGGTTTTTGTCTTTGACATAAATGTGTTCTGCTTTGCAAGCAAACGCCATGCTATGATGCTGGTCTTGCTATCTAAGTGACTTTCCAACTTGCTGATAATTAGTATAAAATTTTTACAGTTTGATCTACAATTTGAAGGTCAAATTCAGATCTTTTTATGAGTTTCAAATGCGAAGAGATGTGCATTTTTCAAATTTCCCATCTGTTTTGTGAAAAATCGGTGTTTTAGGAAACTGCTTGAACATTCTTACTTGATTTCCCTGAAATTGGTAGATTAAACTAATTAGTCAAATAAGTGCCTTCAAAAATTACAGAGGTGCATTGTCCATCTTTTAACCATTTCGTTTCAAAACTTCTTTTCGCATCATTATTGTATAGAACAGATTGATGTAGTTCAGTGTTCTTCTAGAGCGGTGAATGTAGGAAAGCCTCAACTTGGATTGGGCGAAAGAATAGCAAAGCCTCCTAATTATAATATTCCAACAAAAAAATAGTTCTTTCATCCATAAAAGCTGTATTGAGGACCCATGGGACCCGACCCAAAACCATTTTCATTTATTTGCTCATCCTCACCGTTCCTAAGAGAGAACCCTACAATCTCTTAGAGCTTGGTAAGGGAGGACTCTACCATCTCTGAATGAGCCCGCAAGTCTTTGCAGCATCATTCCTGGGTAGAAAAAGATGCAAATTCTTGTTTGTGTAACCTTGTAAGTATGGGCTGTGAATTTCAGAAACTGTAGACAATGGTGCTGTTCTGCGCGGTGGTTGTGGTGGTAGGATTTTTAAGAACCTTATAGAATAGGCAGCCCATAAAGTAGCCCACTAGAAACCAAATTGTTGGGCCAGTACCCATCAAAAGCCTTGGGTCTTGGAAAAGGTAATGCTCTCTTTCGTCTGTATATTTGTTTACCGGCCTGTGACTGTGAATCTGTGTGATGGTTCATATGGTTCAGTGGTTGGATCGTACGCGACTCTTCATAAGCACAAAGGTCATTGGTTAAAGAGTGGCTTTTACATATACCGAAGCGTATCTAGCTAATAAAAAGGGTCGATTGACTTTCTTTTTTTTTATTTTTTTTTCCAATTCTTTTTATAGTAGGCTCTCTGTTTTCTTACTTTAAAGAAAATTTACATTTTAGATATTTATTTTATATAAAAAATTTAACTATAAATGAAAATTTTAAGAATGATACCGAAAGAAAAAGTTTAAAACATTCTTTAATAATCCTGTTATTGTCTTTATTTCGATCCAATTAATAAGAACAGTGGTAAACAAAATGTGAGTTGAACAATTAACGAACTTATGTTTTCAAAATATGAGTAATTGCTACATTTATGAGTGATTCAGTAGCAATGTGTTCAATTTTATAAATTTGAGCACGAATAAGAGTATTGGACCGGTCAAATATCCGAATATGACCACACATTTTAATTGTTGCGTGCTAATAATAAAAAAAATCTTCATAGTAATATGATTATTTTTTTTCGGAAAGTCTTCGTAATACCGCACAAATTTATATTATTATATCTTACCTTCAAAAATTGTCTTTAAATCGACACATCTTACTAATATAGGCAAAAATTTTCATCTTAGTAAATAAATTCAATACCCTTCTTTCTGGACTTACAGCGTAAAGATTCCTCATTTTTTACGATAATTTTCTACTTGATTTGTTTTTCCTTTTGAGCCACATGTGAATTCCACTTAATTTGTTCTTTCTAACTCCAAAATGCCCACAAGAGAAAAGAAACTAAATATAAAGAAAGGCAAAGCCTTCGTCCATTAGAAAAAGTTTCAAGTTTTTTTTCTTTTTTTTTACTTGGAAGACCCAATAAATAATAATAACATTATAATTATACGGTAAAAGCAATCTCATTTTTTAATAACATTTATTAAACAAGCGTTAATCTTTGTAACAAAGAGAATCCCAACTTGAAATACTTCACTTTTAATATCTTTTACAAAAAATAAAAAAATTCAATTAGAACATATTTGATTGATGCTATTAGAAAAAGTTGTAACAAACTGCCATTGAAAGGAAAGTCTACATCAACCCTCACTCACATCTTGCCAACAACATGACTCATCCCTCTAATTAAACTACCTCAATATTGCTTGATGTGCTTTGTCTAGTGTAGACATGTAATTAAAGGTCACACACCACAGTCCACCATCTTATAACTTTGTTAAAATGCATTGGGAAGCCAAATCTATATAATATATATTTACAATTCAATGGCATTATGATTTAGATCATGTTTTCGACTTTTTATAATACAAATTTCTTTTGATTAATTTTTTTACCTACCGAAATGGATTTAGATATGTTGTGCAAATATAAAAAAATATAATATAAGTACATAATCCATCCCAGTGTAAGTCAACCTTTAAAAAAAAAAGACATCCAACATCTCTACCGTCCGTTTCCTCCATCGCCATGATGATAAGTCCCACGCTTTGTAGGATCATTTGTCCTTTAATTGTATAATTAATAAAGATTACTTCATTCAATCATTATAATATATGAGACCACAAACAAATACTGTACTAATTGAATAATTAATTAAAATTTGCCTCTATATAACAACAATTCTACACATAGACCTCTAACCCAGCATGGAAAATCCTCGAAAATCTGTCAAACGCTGTTGGATTTTGCCTCCTTCCTATACATACAACACATACTCCTCTATTTGACTTTACCTGAAATCTTTGCTCTAAAATCTCTTAGCGAATAAGTTTCCGACTTAATCTCCGATCAAGTTTTTGTACAGGATTACAACTCTAGATCGAAGTCAACCAATTGGCTTTTCGTCTACAAGAAGCGGTGGCATCGCGACGCTGTGCTTCATGGCTTTTCCGATAATTCCGATCGTTGGTTCAAATTACAAATCGCTAATTTATTAAAATCCGTAATTTCTCCCGGCGAGAATATATATTTTTTGGCGGCAAGTCGTAATTTTTCTCTGTTCTCCTCCAACACTCAGAAGGAAGTTATTGCCGTTAATTTGGTTACCAAGACGGTTAAAAGGATACCTCCAAGCCCATTGGGTCCACGTGGCACGTCTTCCTGGAGAAGATCCGGAATGAAATTGGTTTCCGGGTCGGATAATTTCCGTTTCTTGTTCACGGAGTTGGTCGATAACGAGCCGGTTTTGTTCGTGTACACATCAGAAACTAACACGTGGCTGTCTGTGAAAGCAAGAGGAGATTCTGGTAGTATGCCACGTGGCAATCAAAGAGAGAGTGATTACATATTTCTCAACGTAGTTAACGGACCTTATGAAAGCCTCGTACTAGCCGTGAACTTGAAATCTGACGCCCAACCGACAGTTGTGCGGCCGAGATTTTACAGAGAAAGAGATGAACGGTTGGATTTAGCTGGGGGAATGTGATTGATCGGTTGTACGTGTACGGTGATGGACACATGTTGATCTTAAAATCAAACGGGGTTGGAGATGCGGATACAGGAGCGAGGATGTTAAACGGTATAGAGCTATGGGGCTTGGGCTTGAATGGTAGACAATGGGAGTGCAACTCAAAGGTCCCATGTAAACTAGTGGACCAAATTAAGAAGCCTTATAGAGTAATAATGGGGTGTTTAGAAAGAAGGGAAGGGGTAATTAGGGCAGTTTTGTTGTCTAATTTTGAGGGTTTGTGGGACATAATTTGGGTATGTTATGATACAGGGAGGTGTAGTTGGAGTTGTGTTCCTGTTCCTGGTTGCAAAATCAAAGGCCTAAATATGGCTGGAATTGCGTTTTCCTCTGGCCTTTCTTTATAAGTCTGTATATTGACTTTTTAGCTTAACTTTTGTGAAATATAATAAAAGTCACTCATAATGGCATTATCTTTGCCATAATATATTTTTTTATTAATGATCAAATGAAATATTAATTCCATTTGCTATGACATCCGGCCCACAGTTTGTATCAATTAAACAAATTATTAAAATTTATAAAGTGATACGTTCTTAAAGAATCGTATATTTCCTTTGCTGATCAATGATTATTACAACATTTAGTAATCCGGTTATATATTTAATTCCACCCACGTATATTTGTAAGTGAGTTAATTGTCTTTCCAATCTAGCCGCATCTCTTTTTGGACAAAAGTTAAGTCTACATGTCTTTTGTTCCATTCTCAAATCTCAATTAAAGAGCGATAAATGTTTAAAAACCGCTCCAAAATACTGACTCCATCACCTGATGTTGCAATCACTTAAGTGAAACTTTAATTAGTAGACAAAATTATGTTAATAATATTCATATTATGACATTGATTTTAAAAATAATTTTCAATATAAAATAAAATTAGCGACAAGTCCACTCGTGGAAGAAGAAAATCTCAAAATTTTTGAATGAGTAGAATATTAGCGACAGTTGGTCGCAATTATTGGTGTATTTATAGATTATTCAAATAAATTTACAGAGAAAAATCAAATGATTTGATTAGATGAACTTAAAACTTCAAAGTCCAGAAAAGTAAAATTGGACCCTAACATCAACTTCAATAGCTGTACTTAAGATGGAGGAGCCAGTCAGGATTGAAAAGTTGTATTGTTTGGGGGACAAGAATTATCAAGTAGGTAGGCAACCAATCCATTCACAAAATAACTAACTAGTTATCAGTTACAACAGTTGCAGTCAACTCTGCTAGTATGAAATGCACTGATCCAAACCAATTATTTTGGAGAAATAATTATTATCTTATTTGAATAATTTTTTAAATAAGGTTTAGTATTTTGGTTCTATAACGTTCAGCAATACAGTTTTATGAAAAACCGGATTTGAAACGAGTATTGGATTCCAAGTAAAATAATGACAGATGAGGTGGCATAACGTGAAATTGTCAGCTTAAAGAACGGAATGGACAGTGAATAGAGGTGCCTGCCCAAACACAACATGTTCTCATAGGAGAATGCTGGTCCCAATTCCCACCACCCTCGGTTGCACGTGTCAACATCCCATTCCCTCTGTTTAACAACTTTGGGTCCTCGACTGTTACATTACACTTGCTTACACTTAAATTCGTGCCTTTTGGGCCTTTCAAACCAGTTGCCAGACCTATTCGGTCCCCTTTTGCCATGTTATCTGCTGCTTTAAATGGACCACTTCCACTTCTTCACCTCTTGCAGACGTATTTTTCCTATTCCATAATTATTTTTTTTTACATTTATAAAGGGAAATCTGATTCATTTTAAATCCAACTCCAATCTACATTCTCTTTAATCAGAAGTAATTACAAGAAAAAAGAAAAAGAGGTTAAAATTAAAATTTTCCTTATATATCAGAATGTGATTTGATGTTTCAAACTTCCCAAAATTAAACAATATTTACATTACTGGACAACGTCAACTCTCCAAGTCATCACTTATTGAAATTGCCTCTTTTTCAAATGACTGACTTACGGAATTAATCCATGTACCGAATTCTATTCAAAAAAAAGGGTAAATATGAAATATTTTTTTAAAAATATATATCGCGATTGGTAAATTACTTTTAAAAAATAGAAAAAATAATCCATATATTATAAAGTCCAAGTGATTTGAACATCCAACAACTTTTGATTGACTCTCTTTGATCCTCAATCTCCAATAAAGATTTTTTGGCTTCCTAAGACATTGGATTTGTAAGTGAACAGTACACTAAAAAAGCATCATGCATGAACGTGTCAGATTCTTGCATTAATATAATAAAATCCCATTTAAATACCACAAACTTTAATTATGAATATTTATTATATACTTTCCAAAAAAAAAGCTCCTTGATTAGAGAATTTTTATTTATTTTACTTTTCACAATTTTGCATGTAAGTCAGAGAGGAGATCCAATGCAGAGTAAAATTTTACTGCAGGCACTTAAATTAATGTCCCTCCGCACGAGGCCCATGACATGCTCAATAGTTGTTCCTCTTCGTCTTTCTTTAATTAGGGTTTTTTTTTCTCATTTTTATTTTATTAATTAACGGTTAATGCTGATGTGTACTTGGTGCCCGATGGTAGTTTTCATCTTACTATTAAATGCTACTATTAATCTTTGATTAATTATTGTCGAACTTCAATTAATGCTGACTAATTATGTAATTTATGAACAATTTGGGCTAACTAATAGTATATGTGTGGTACTGACGAATATTCTTAGTAGCTGCTTACCTAACAATTTGCTGATTTCTTTTGTTGCTGAGCAGCTAAAGTTAATTGCTATATCTAGTGGTCCTTTTCCCATGTGAATTCAGATTCAGATGGTTATTACATATGCCTAATTAAATTAGTGCGTGTCATCTAAAATGTTTCTTCACATTTGGAGTTTAAATCCTTTTGATTATACGAGCTTTCATCGATCCTCACATGTTATGCTGCCTATTATATTATGAAAGTTGAGCTCAAACTTGATTTATTAAAATTAATAATTGAATCCAATCTCAAATTGAACATTTTAATTTAAATTTAGCTCTTTTTTAGTTTATACTCATTCCCTTACTAGATACTTATCACATTTAAAATTTCACATTCTTTAGAAAAACTATTAAATTTATATTATATATAAATATAAATGTGGAAATAGAGAAAAAATAATAAATTTTTCGATATCGCCTTTACTGAATTTTCAAGTATCATAAAATAACTTTAGTCGTAAACAATTAAAGAATTACATTTTATATCAATTAATGTCTGAATGAGTAGCTCAGACATTCTTCTCTCTTATGTGAGGTGGAGGGTTTGATCCTCATGTATAGAGTAAATACTCGTTGAAAGTACTTTATTTTTTTTTAATCGACCCGGTGCGAATATGATTTAATTCTAGTATAGTGACTCGAGATACTTATGATTGGAAAGAAAAAATTGCATTTTATTATTTAATTGGATATAGTTTCTAAAAATTATTTTTTAAATAAAAATATATAGATAATAAAAAAGAAAAAAATATATTTATATTTTTCTATATGTGAAATGACCCGTTAATTTATTTTCAAAAGAATTTTTTATTTAAAATTTAATTGTAAATTTTCACCAATGAGAATTGGCGAAAAATAATATTTTATACCGCGAACCGAATCGAAAACCGAATTTAAATAGTCTAACTCAGACGAAAAATCCTTAAATCAAATGGAATTAGGCGAAATCATTGGGTTAGACCAAATCGGTTCAAATTGAACCGAAACCATTTAATTAAAATAAATAATAATAAAATAAAATAAAATAAAATAAATAAATAAATAAAAAATTCCCTCTCCTTCCCCGTTCTCTCTCTCGCTCACCCTTCTTCCCTGACAACCCCTCTCCCTCTCTTTCGTTCGCCTCACACCAGAGCAACGCCACCATCGCCACCTCCCCTCCAGGCGACCTCCGGTCATGAACTGACGGTGAAGGCCAGCTCCTCCTCCTCCTCCTTCTTCTTCTTCTTCTTCTTCTTCTTCGCGCGACGCTGCTATCTCTTTGACAGCAGCTCTCCTTCAATTTTCGGTGGTTTTCTGCAGTTTTCAGCGAGCTTGGACGGCAAGGTGAGCTCGAAATCCTTCCCCTTTTGCTATAAATTGATTCTATTGCATTAAAACCCAATAATTTTTGAAAATTTGAGAATTTGGAGTTTAGGGTTATAATTGAATAAATTTGGGTAATTGATAAAATTAGACACTAGATGATAAAATTGAGTTGGGAATTGAAGAGGTCATGAAAATCTGAGTGTTTTGATGTTAATTTTGCAAATTTCTGG
>CANUEX010194565.1:0-70416 GCA_948099535.1 Jatropha multifida | reverse complement strand
TCATAATATGGGCTTACTATTCCGATAGTCAAATGATAATAGGGATGAGTTGTGATAGTTTAGGCTTACTACGGGTCTCGGGTGCCTTAAGCTTACCTAGGTCCTAGTGCCGGTCCGGCCCACGGTTTTGGGTCGTGACATAATAGCTACAAAGATAACTAATTTTATCGAACTAATTCAACTTCTAATAAAAAAAAATTCAGAGTTATAAATTTGAATAAAATTTAATTTTTTTTCCCATAAATGCATGCAATTACAAACTCAACAGGTTAGTGGCTGAAATTAATTTTTTTAAAATGTTTTTATATTTTTAAAAATATAAATACTAATTCTCAAAAGTCCTCTTTTATTTTTAATCTCGTAATTTTAAAGTCTAATTTGCTCTAAAAGTCATTACCTTTATTTATTTGTTTATTTTCGTCAATATTAAAAGTGTAACTTTTTCGTCTTTTGAGATATTGACCAAATTACAAAAGGTGTTTCAAATGTGCTAAAAGAGAAGGAATCCAAAGATCGAGGAAGGTAGTGTCGAACAATTTTATGCCATTGGAGGGCCAGCCCAGAAGTTTAACGGTCCTGTAAAAAACAGGATGAACATCTAAATTGGGTTTTTCTAGTGCTTTGCAAATCTCTTTATCCATCTTGGACTGGAGTAGAAAAAGAAATGCAAAAGTCAATAATGCAGTACAGAAATATTGCTCCGGACGATCGAGTAAACCAATGACTCATCAACAAAATATGTTTCAAACGTAACATACCCTCTTGCATACCTAAACCTCCAGTCCCAGAAACCACAGAAAGCTCTCTAACCTTATCAAATTGCTTACTAATGCCATGAATCTCTAAAGTTCTGCCACAATAGGCTTTATTAGTGAACAAAATTGATATGGAGACTTGTGAGTTAATTCCATCCAAGCTTGCTGCTGCGTACATCCCTTGAGCAGAGTTAATATCAGGAGTTTCAGTTATGGGATCAACGGTGACTAAATTGTTCCAAATTGTGTAAATGACCAAATGCTTGCCTGGTATGCCTGCAACTGCAACAACTGTAGCATTGGGACCGGTTGAGAAACCTTGCAAATACATTGTCATCTCTGTTTCTCTTAACCCTTCTGCATTAGCTAAAGTAACTGCCAATAATAAGATGGTTGTAAGTATAAGTTGTGTGGAGATCAGGTTGACAGGTCTTTTTCTCGCAGCCATGTACGGGTTATGGTGAATATAGAATAGAGGGTTTTATGTAAAATTTGTTACTTTTAGCTGGTTGGTGTTTATTGACAATATCCTTCAATATTGAGTTCTATTTATTTTCTAATTTTCTTGAGAAGACAAGAAGAAAATAGAAGAAATAGATTTATTTTCTTGAGAAAAATGAATATATATATATATATATATATATATATTCACGGGCAACGATAATAAGATGGCATTGAAACTTTGTAATCCAGCCAAGAAAAATCCCAAGTATCATGTTTTTATGTATTTAATATTCACATGCCATTTTTTTTTTTTAAATCATCAATCCAAACTCCTTAAGAAGGATCGCTTAAACTGAATCGAGGCTTAGTCATAATTAGGGTTTCTCTTCATTTCCCGATGTATTTAGCGAAGATTGAATTCGAAAACTCTTTCTACAATACTAATTGAGTCACAATCAATAGGTACTTCACATGCTATATCTATTAGGTCATAGAATACTATTCTTATTTCTTTTGTCTTATATTTTCTTGTAAAAATATCCAATTTAGTTATTTATTTATTTTACAATTATGTCCGAAAATGAAATTTTAAATTAATTGCACTTATAGTTAAAATGGATAGATCACAACAATAACCAACCTTAAAGGTACTGTTGTTTATTAAGATGCCATTTGTATTTGGCTCAAAAAAAACAAAGATGCCATTTGTATTCATTAAAATTTTGTGCTTTTCGTTTTTTTTCCTTAAAAAATAAGTACATCTTATTTGTTTAAAATTATTTATTTTCTTTATATTTTAGAAAAGACATCAGTTTTTAAAACGAAAAACAAATTTTATGAACATGTAATTGTATGTTATGTTTTTAATTTTATAATTTTTTTTATTATATAAGATTTAGAAATAAAGGTAAATTTAATCCATAAACTTATTTAGCATGATTAAAAACGTCAAATTTGACTTTTTAAGACAATTTAACTCTTAATTTGTATAAAATAATTAAAAAGATTCAATTTTAATTTTTAAGTTAATTTAACGCTCAAACTTGGTTTGATTTTTATAAATTAATAATTAATTTAATTTAACATGATTGACTTTTTATCTATTTTTATTCTACACTAAAAACACTTTGATCAAATTTTTTCAACCCTTATAATATAAATTTAAAATTCATAAAAATATCATTTCTTGTAATATAATAAATTTATAAATACATATTATAACTTTAATATATTCAACATGAAATGTGCATAGATTTCATTAGCGACAATCTAGTAATAAAAATTAATTTTAAACTATTAAAATTAATATATATTTATAAACTTAAAATCATCAATTAAAGTATAGAGAGATACAATATACTTCACGTATTATTTTTGCATATTTTATAATTCGATAATTTTTTTAATAAATTAATCAATTCAATATCAATTACAATTTTAATAAATGTCTATATAATGATTTTTACGTTATAAGCACAATAAAGAATTAAAGATTAAATTGACTTAAAATGTTAAATATAATTTTTTTAATCATAATAATTTTCACATTATAAATATAAGGATGAATTGTTAAATTGACTCAAAATGTCAAATATGATTTTTTTAATTATTTTAAATAAGTTAAAGGATTAAATTGACTTAAAAAGTGAAATGAGATATTTATAATCATTTTATATAAGTTAAAGGGCTAAATTTTTCATCCGTCAAACAGGTTGAAGAACCGGATTGACCTTATCCTAATAAAAAATGAATTTTCACATATTTAATGGATTGTATTAGATAAAAAGAAAATCATTGACCTGCACATAATTTGGGTGCTTTAAATTGATAATTCAACCTAATCAGACCTAAAATTAATTGCTTAAACTCTCACATAATGTCTAATTTGAACTAAATTAATTTTTGCATCAATTTAGGAATAAAACTTGATTCTACAATTAATTTACCCAGTCAAAGCTCTAAATCACCATTTAATTTTTTTGGTAAAACCAATTTTTAAGCATTATTTTTAAAATTCCACATTTGATAGTAGCCTTTTAACCACTACCAAGTACCATTAATCATTAAATCTTGCATGACGAATTGCAAGCATTGAACCAAATAGGTTCTCAATCACACTGCTGTAACTTCTAATCCGGTTGTAAAACAAGAATTCAGGGGATAAAATACGCAATATTCAAAATATTTGAACTCATTAACCTAAAACAAATACTCCCTCCTTCCTTAAAAAAGGTCTCACTTCTTTTTCACACATTAAGAATCAGTAATTAAATTGATTTAACCATAACATTTATTATTCTTTTTCCATATATACCCCTATAATATACAAACTTTTTTATTAATGTTTATAGAGTTTCTAAATAAAAATTAATATCTCGGCAAATGCATTATATTTATATTTAACTAAATTTTTAGTAATTTTATGTAAATTAATTATTGGCACGAATTATATTATAAGGGTATTACAAAAAAAGAGTTAACAAAACGAACATTTCTAAAAATGGGAATGAAACTATTATTTTGGGACACCCATTATGGAAAGTGTGACTATTTTTTTTGGGGACGAGGGAGTATTATTTTTAGAAAAATCAATTTGAGAGGATTTAGTCCAATCATCCCACTAATTGATTTGCTTTATAGACAGCTCATACAAAAACACAACATAGACTTCGAAAGCTCATTAGATAGCCGACGCACACTAATAAGTAAACCAGGCAACAATATCCAATCCTCAGACTTCCTATATGGAGGTCAGAAGTTCAAGTATATTTTCAGGTTATCAGTCTCTTCTCCCAGTGCTTTCATCTAATCTGAGTTCCCACCTTTCACATCCTCAAATCCCCGGCTTTGTTTCTTAGCAGCCTCCATTGCCTTCCTCAGTAAACGTAGTTCCCTAATGTAATGGTGCAATCTATCTATCATCAATGACAGGAATAGCAAGAATCCTGCAGAAAATTATTTGTGTTTAAATCAATACGGAGCTTTTAGTAATATACCAAAATATCCCTTATGATGATGAGAATTACCAATTCCAATCCAACCTTCAAACTGTTAAAGACCATATTGTATCAACATATAAAATCCAACCAAATATAAATTTTTACATACAGTACCGCATTCCGAAACTGGTACACAAATGCAAGACTTCAACTCTTTTTCTTTCCATTTTGGCAACAAGAGTTTGTACATATTAAAATGAAATATATATATATATTAGACTGAGAAACCATCTTTTGAAGAAGGCAAACTTTAGCAGAAAAGTATTTGAGGTAATTTGTGAGATGGTTTTCTGCAATTAGTTGAGCAGTTTAGACAATGTTGAGTACCAACCATCTCTGGACAACAGAAAATTTGTTATACAAATTTCTTTTATGAAATTCCAATAATTATGCAGGTGCCCAGAATAAAAATTCAGAAAATCAAAATGTCAAGTGTTGTTACAAGCATGCATAACAAAGAATATCCAAGAATACCAATTATCACAAACAAAGTCATTATAAGAGTTGCCAAACTGCAGATTCCCCATTTGTATAAAAACAACAGCATCAAAATGTAATAACACTTCAGCATGAATTAGTGAGTTGAAACCATTTAACAAGACACTGAATCCATCGGCGTGCATTAATTAAATTCAGTTGAACTAATGACCAGATCAATTAAATTCTAATCACTAAATTTATTTGGAAGTATTTAGACCATAATCTCAATAGGGTGTAGGATTCATTGTGAACATGGAAGGAGTGTTCTTATCCTTCGGATATTCTGTTCTTTCTTATATGTCATACTTTTTTTTTAATCTTCTCATGAAGCACTTGGATGATTTTCTACTCTGATTTCATAACTCATGGGATTCTTAGATCAACCGTAGAAAGAAAACCATGCAGACTGGTGAATTCTTCATCCATCTATGGAAAGCTCAGATCATATTTTGCTTTTGTTGTCTCCTATCCAAAGCTTTTCCAAGAAAACACGAAATAAATCCGTAATAATAGTCTGCATAGATCTCATGAAAGCAATCTTTTCTCCAGTACAATAACAAATAGAAGGTGAATTTTTGTTGGTTTTACTAGCTATCAGATCTTACCAACTTTTCTAATATCTGAAAAATTTACCCATGACCTCCCTTTTTAAAGGAAAGCTCTAAGCCCTTTGTTACAAAGAGAGTGAGGGTGTCTCAGAGAGAGATTGTCACATTACTAGTCTTAAGCTAGCTAAGAAAATGAATAGGGTACACTAAAGGCAGAAACCTCACATGTTCTGCTGTGAACTCTGCCTCAAAGTTGCCCTCTTCATAATTCTTGATATAAATCTCAACTCTCAAAGGTTATAGGTTCCATGGTAAATGCTGAAAAAGCACCAAACATCTTAGCAACAGCATCTTCCACGATTTTATGGTAATTGGATCTAACATTTGACCTTGAACAAATTAGTTTGAAGTTAAACATGCTCTAAAAGTCAAGCACCCTCCCAACTGAACCATACAAGATCTAAGTAGCGCAAGGGTTTTGTGCCCAGTCATAGCCCACCCACAGAGAGGATCAAGATTAGGATTTAAACTTCCTAGTGGCCCAACCTGCCCTCCCCACAATCTAATCAACCCCTCCCCTGCCAAAAACAAAAGCAAAAGGAAAAAGAAGAAAGAAATAATTTTATTTTCTATGGTTACACAACAGGGTAATTTGAGAAATAGTACATGTATATTTCTAGCGAGGGCATAAGACTTCAATGGCATATCCACGCATGAGTTACCAACACTAAACTTGCACTCAAAATATCATCAACCTTTTCGCCTCAATTTAGCAGCCAGCCAAAAAAAAATGGTTAAAGTTAAGTATGAAGTATGAATTAAGAATAATCTAAAAAGAGTAGGTGCTTTATCACACTTACTGTAATGTACACTTCAACCCATGAAATGAATCTGACATATTTACATCAGACACTAAAGCAGCACCTACATTATTACATCTGCAAACCTAACATACCCAACACCTTGAGATAAATTCCAGCAAAGTACATTGTTTCAAACACAGGCACAAACCGATGGAAATATGATTCAACAATGACACCATGACAAATACAACATCGGCTCATTATTAAGATAGGACTCCATCAAAGAGTTTTTGCAATGAGATAAAAACACTGTTTCCCAAACGAAATGCCAAAAGCCCCATACAGCTCAAGTCTCCAACTAGACTGACAAAAAAAAACTCATATTCAACCAAATTCCCTGAAATATTTAAGAAAAAGCATCTAAACTCTTCTTCAGGTTTCAAATTAAAAAAAAAAAGTCAGATATTTGTGCGCATACCCCAGCTCAGGCAAATTTTCACGACATTCTAAACCACAAAATTAACATCCTTAAAAACCCAGCTCAATATATTTGCAAGAAATTCAACCACAGAACAAAAAACAACAAATCAAACAAATTACACAACATATGATATAGCATAATTTTATAAATGAAAATATAGGTCAAAAGAATTACCCATGAGAGAGGCTTCAAGCATGTGTCTGGCCATGAGAACCTGGTCGGTGGGATTAGGAGCAGCTTCGATACTACGGTTCTGGATCTCAAACATACTGTATAGACTAGACAACAGCACAATGAAAACAGTCCCGCCAACGGTCTTAACCATAACAGGCCCCTTGCCTTGCTTGACCCGATCCAAAGTCAAGATCACAAGCTTTCTCAAAGGAGTTTTGAATAAGAGCGTCAAAATCAGAGCCATTTCGGCAAAGATTACGGTGTAGAGAAGCTGTATCATCTTCTATGATTCTTCTGTTTCTATAAGAGAAACGAAATGAATGAGACTGGCCTTTTTGAATTTGATATACAGAAAAACAAGGTGCAGAGTAGTTACAGACATAAACTTACCATAGCTTCCTCAAGGACGTGGACGCGTAGTTGCGGTTTGGGGCTTTTGGGGTACCGAGTCGGAGGGTGAGCGTTCGATGGATGGATCCAAATCAAACCGAACCGGTAAAAATTAGTAATTAATTTGATGTAGTTTTAAAAGTTTTAACTTTATGTACTACTAAAAATTAAAACTTACATTTAAAAAATTTTCTATTTGTCGGCGAAGTCGGAATAGCCTTTTCTATTAAATAAAAAATTCCGCATCATAAACGCGGCTGAGTTTGCCAATTCGAAAGTCCTCTCCCCTACCCACGTGGATGGCGTAGGACCGTCAAGCTTGCTGTTAGCAGTTGTGAAATCGCAATAATAAATTACACCTCGTAACATGGACACACTTTCCTTTTTCATTTATTTTACAATATAATTCTATTTTCTTTTTTAAAAGCGCATTTATTATTTAATTTTTTAATATATCCTTATTTAATATATATTTATATTTTCAATTGATACCCATCATTTTATATTATAAAAACAATATTTTAAAAAAAATAGACAATATATAATTCAACTATATTAATTAATTTTTTTTAATCTACGTGAAAATCAAACTAGACATATATATATATATACATAGGTCAGAGGCAGTATTAAAAGGTATTTATAAATCTCACTTTGCGTTTATGCATATTTTTTAAAGGATTAAAGCATAATTTTTCCTTAAATTTGGAAGCAATATTCATGTGCCCAAAATTTAATTTTTTTTACAACTTACCTTCTAAACTTCCATTAAAATAACATAATGCTCAATTTTCATAATAAAATAATTTTAATATTTTAAATAATAATACAAATTATTGAATAAGTTTATATTAGGAAAGAAAAATTATTTAAGAATATATCAATAATTATAAAAAAAATAATAGTGTCTTATATTTAAAATATACTTAAATAAAATATTTAATTTAAAAAATTATAGAATTAGAAAATTTTGATTATATGAATATTAGTTTAAAAATATATTATTATTATTATTATTTTTAATTAGTTCTTAATTGTATTTTATCAAAATAAAATATTTCATTTTTTCTTAATTATATTTTTATTTAAATTAACATTATTTTGAGTAGTCGATTGGTTTTTCTTGTTCTTTTGGTGCAAGTTCAAGGTGAATTGTACAAAAATTTGATTTTTTTTTTAGCAAATTAAATATTATTCCAAAATTCATAAAGCTAATTGACCTTTATTCCTTTCCGAAACATGCTATGTAACTAACTATAATTATCTAACTTTATACTCCCCTTGATCCAGAAGAGTAAAACTTCATAATATCATTCTCCACATTTATTTAATTGATTATTAATTTTTTTTATGACGTATTATTCTTAATACTCGTTTAATATTTTATTATATAATATTAAATATAAAATTTTATTTAAATTACAATTAATACAATAATTAAACTATGTTACACTTTGATTGATTTTTTCAGTATTTTAATGTAACACTCCATATTCAGTCCTGTAAAACTAAACAGTAAATGTCACATTTTGTACCAATAACACAGACTGATTTACTTAATAACTCAACATGACAATTAAATAAGAAAATAATTTGTTTTAAAACGAGGGTAATTTTTTTTTTTTTATCATATTAGAATGTCAGCGGAAGATTTAATAATTTCAGAGAAGACTTTTAAAATAACTTAATAATTTTATAATCCAAATAAATAAATTTCTAACAAAATCAAATAAAAAGAATAAATTCCTCTAGAATAAAATTTCTTCTCATATAACTATAAAACAGTATTTGCAAAAAAAATATTTGAATTAATCATTAATTCATCAACGGAACCTCTAATAATAAGATTTAATTAATCAATTCGAATTATAAAAATAGTCTCTTAATTAAAACAATCCAAATAAGTTTAGCATTTAATTTCAATTCTCAATTCACTACTTCCATAATTAATATTTATACTACATATCAAATTCTTAATATATATACTTAAATATCTTAAGAACATCTTCCTCCTCTGATGTTAAAATACTGAATCACCTCAATTTATAATATCTTCAATCTGCACGTGAGAGAAACTCATCGCGCTGAGTATAAGACTCAGTGGTGCTATTTATAATTTAATCAAATAATAATTTTAGAAACATAAGTCTTGATTTCCTTTATTATAAACATTTATATACAAAACATTAATAATCATTTTTATTATTACATTAAATATTTATCTTTAACCTTTTTTTTTCTAAATATTTCAGAACCAATATTCAAATTTACATATTATAAATTCGCTAATTACCAATATCACATATTCTTTCAAATTAAGAATATATAATAAATCAAAATTATAAAACTTTAATTATTATCTTAATTTTCTTAAAAACCAATTCTTTCATATGGGACTCAGATACGCTTAAAAAAAAGTGAAGCAGATAAGATTTCAGAAATAGAATTAGAGAGGCAATTCAGAACCCAACTTATGCAGATAATCATAGAAGCATCTAGAGCCCAAATTGATACATAATGACATTTATTTGCCAATAAAAATCATAGGGGCATCTAAAGCCTAACAGAAACAGATAGAGCGCATCCGCTTAAACAGAAAGCATCCAGAGTTTAACATATGATCATAGCTTATATCATATTAGAATGGAATCGAAACCGAGCATGTTCATTTTACAGAATAAATCAAATTATACAACAGAATCACACTAAGTATAATAAAGCCTAAAAACTTATCTTTTTATTACTTATTCAGAATATTTCACAATTATAAATTTTCATCATTCAATACCTTTTCAATAGTTACTTTATCTTTAATTCATATTTCCAATATTTATTCGGTCATTAGCTTCTTAATAATTCAATTGTCTCTATTTAATATTTTCTCAACTTACAAATTCTTATCATTTTATTATAAATAATTCCCATAATTAATTTCGCAATTCATTTCACTCTATATTTCATTTAATTACTTAATTATAATCATACCAATTTAAATTATCAGACCAATTTAAATTATACAACTGAATAAATTTCAATCACAATTGCTTCGAAATTTATCAATTGAAACTTAAAGTATACCGATCCAAAATTAGGCTTCGGATTCATGTCCAGCGCGCACATTCTGCCTCCCAGGCAACTCGCCGGACAAACATCGGCCGTCACCGGACCGCCGCAGCCGTGCACGGTGGACGAAATACTCAAACAGCCCAGAAATCAATAACGGCCACACCATCAGACTCGAAATTACATGGGGAGTCCAAATATGTGCTCACTTCAAGCTGGTTGTGCATATCTTGGCCGGAATCGGCCTCGACAACCGCCTCGCCACTGTCATCCATGGCGGTTTCGTCAATTGAGCCCGTCGCTTGCAATTGTTGAGGGGAAAGCGTTCAGGAGATGAAGAGGAACTGATCGGGACTAAACTCCACGCTTGGAATCGTCGGAAATGAAGCAAATCGCCGGAAAACACCACCGCTCGGCGATGCGACCTTCCAGTCGCGATTTCTCCCGATTCCGACCTCTATCCCGCAAGTCAAGACCACCCATGAACTGCTCTGATCGAGCTCTTGCATTTAGAGTCCTTGATCGCCTGATTTAATGGCCGGTGGCCGGAGAGCAGAGTGAGAGAAGGGGAAGGGAGCATTGATCGGGGAGAGAGAAAACGCAGGTGAGAATTTTTTTTAATTTTTTTTTATTAATTTATTAATTTATTTTATTATTGTTTTATTATTATTTATTTATTTTAATTAAATGGTTTCAGTTCAATTTGAACTGATTTGGTCTAACCCAACGATTTAGCCTATTTTCATTTGATTTAAGGATTTTTCGACTGAGTTAGACTATTTAAATTCGGTTTTCGATTCGGTTCGCGGCATAAAAATATTATTTTTTTGCCAATTCTCATTGGTGAAAATTTACAATTAAATTTTAAATACAAATTCTTTTAAAAATAAATTAACGGGTCATTTCAGAAGATGCTGATGTATGACACGTGCTTGTAAAATATGCCCATTTATTATATTGTGAAAGCATACTGCTTGAATGTGTGAGTTTGCATTATTTATTATTATTCACTGAGTTTAGTGAAACTCACCCCCATTCCATAAACATTTTTCAAGAAATAAAAGTACCGTTGGTTTATAAGACTCTGCTTCCTTCTCTGCAGAGATTCGAACATGTTAGTATGACTTATTTATTAATATTTGTGATTTTCCGCACATTTTACTTAACTCCGCAGTTAGGATGTTTAATTAATATTTAGTTATGTAAAAGAAATTATCATGTGATTATAAATAAGTTGTGGAGTGTTCTTTTTGAATATTTGGAGACTATATGATAGGAATAGTTTGATCATATTATGAAAAATAAATATTTACATGAGAATATATTTTTATTAAATGGATATAGGCCCGAGCTGTGAACAGTATTTAATACTAAGGCTGGGTCAGAAATGTTAACTCTGATTAATTTATGAATAATGTCATAATATGAGCTTACTATTCCCTCAATCAAATGATAATAGAAATAGATTTTTATAGTTTAAGCTTATTACGGGTCTCGGGGGCCTTAAGCTTACCTAGGTCTTAGTGCCGGTCCGGCCCACGGTTTTGGATCGTAACATTAACCAACCATCAAAATATTAAAAATCAACCAATAATTTTGGAAATTAGTTTTAGTACCCCAAATCACAAAATATTTTGCTTTTTTTTAAATATTATATTTTTGATATAATATTTTAGTATCTCTCTTTTGACTTCAGTGTTTTTTTATTGACTTAATGAAAAATATGCAAAAAAATGGATAAAAGAACCTAATAGTATAATAGAAGCAAAATATAGAGACAAATTGATATATTTTATAAAAAATAGAGATAGACTAATTGTATTTTATAAACTATAAGAATTATACTGTAATTTTTCCAATATTTTAAGAAACAGGCATAAGCCCCTTCCAAGCAAGCCCGATCCTGGGCCTGAACAATGCATTAACTGGGCCTAAAACCAGTTCAGAAAAACCGGCAAAAGCTCCCATCCAAGCAAGCCTCAATCCTAAATTCCTAATTCATAATCCAGAACCCACCGTTGAGTAAAGATAATTTGAAAAAAAAAAAAAAAAGAAAAACACCGGTCCGACGTCACGCTTAACAGTTCGCTCCCACTCTCCAATCCGCCCGAAACTCAGCCTCTGCAGGAACTTTTCTGCCACCATCAATCACCATAAATGGAATTGACAGTGAAATGTAAATCCTCTAGCCCGTAATTGTTTTATTCATTACCTTATTCTTATTCCTTGTTTTCTGCAGTTATGAATGGGATTTTTTGGGCTTGGGACTAATGCATCTAACTTGATGGATTTTGTGCTTTTTATTAGTTCTCTTCTTATTTCTCATTGATTAGTTGGAGTTAGGAAATCGAAACTTCAGGAATTATTTTCCCCTATTTGATTTTTGGTTGAAATTTATATAACTTTTTCTTTGTTTGGTTTCTGATTGATACAAAAGAAAATAGAAAACCATTATAATGTGACATTTTTGATTTGATACAAAATATTTTAATTGATGCCTCCTTCACCTTGTTGTTGCAGCGGCAGCTTCACTATTCTAAAATCTGATTAAGCATATCTATCTGAGTCTTTGAGTCTCACCTACTCAACTTGATTGGCTGGCTATGGCTGGAGCTGCTTCAATGTTCACTGTTAATCACTCTTGCAACTAGCAATTGCTGGTAGCTTTAATGTATTTAGTAATATGCAAAGCATTAAATCATTCTATGCTAGGGTAATTTACGTATTACTTCTTTATTGGATAATTTATCTCATCTTTTGTGTGTGAAGTGTGTTGTTTTGGGGGGGGGGGTAGGGGATTGAGAGCAACCTTAAGCTTTGTTCATACTTTTGGTTTTCAGGAGGATCAATTAAAGTTCCACATCAGTACTGATGTTTAGAAGCAGCAATGTTGTTTCCAGGATTTTTGAGCGCCAAGTTCGCACACCTCCTCCTGGCACCAGTGTACTCTATTCTGTTCTAGCAATCTTTCCACATATATATTTGCAATCATTTTGTTTCATTTTAGCTGGAACTTGCATTAATGTTTAAAACCTTCTACACAGTAGAGACTCTACTATGCAGATGTTTAACCACCTGTGATTATTAGTTTCCCATCAGGCTAATGTTTAATCTATAATACTATATTTAGTTTGAGTTTACCTTTTTGACGTCTCGTGATAGGCAGTAAAGAAGAAAAATGTTATTAAGCCTGTGGAATGTGTTAACTGGAATGAGGATTGTAAAAATGGCTTTATCAAAACATATCAGGATCAAATGAAAGATAAATGCAATAGCATCAAAGTTCCTTTAGTGCCCATTTGAGGAAAGTTGAGGAAATATTGCCAAAAAAAAGGAGTGAGTTGCTTATAATATAAACCTTTTGATGCCTTAAGTTAGGCAAGAATTAATATAAGAAATGATGTGGCTGAAATGTTCAGGAATGATTCATTTGTTATTATGTGGCTTTGTGCTGGTGTGTTAAAATAGTTGGTCCATATGAGAAACAAAACCTTTTGTTATTTTCCTATTTGATTTTAAAGTAGAAAATAAAGTTTCACAATTTAATCAACATGCATTATAAATTCTATCTGTCCTTTTGCCTTCTAATTCCTAATAATTTGGTTTGGTTTGGCCCCCCTTTTAATCTGAAAATTTTGCCAAGAATATTATGTCCAGCTTGATTCATAAACTTTTGTTTTTATAGTTGTTATAGAATTACTTGAATCTGGTAATAAAGACTGAATTCCAGACCTGAATCATGAGGTGGTGTGATTACAGGTTCATTGTGCTAGGCAATTTTATGAGAACTTAGTCCCAAGTTATACAATATATGATGTTGAGTGCCCAGATCATTCATTCCGCAAATTCACTGATGATGGCCAATTCCTCATTAGTTTTAGCAGAAACCACCAGGTTCTGATTGTTTATAGACCTAAATGGTTGTCATATTCGTGCAAAGAAGAAGATTGTGATCTACCCTCAAAAGCAAAGAAATTTGATAGTTTCTTCACGCAACTGTACTGTGTTTCACTTGCTTCCAGCAATGAGTTTATATGCAAAGATTTCTTTCTTTATGTGGAGAGTAGCCAATTCGGTTTGTTTGCTACTTCTACTGCACAATTTCATGATATGCCTGCTACAGGAGGAGCTATTCAGGGAGTCCCTTCCATAGAAAAGATTACTTTTCACCTTTTGAGGTGTGTAACTATTCTGTTTTCATTAGTAGTGGCCTGGCTTATTGAAAAATTTCTGTATAGTATGTTTGCTGCCCTATTTTTTTATTCTCCATTTATTTAATTAGATTGGAAGATGGTGTGATTCTGGATGAGAAGGTCTTTCAGAATGATTTTGTTAATCTGGCCCACAACATGGGTGTCTTCTTATACGATGATTTACTGGCAATCGTGTCACTTCGTTATCAAACAATACACATTCTCCAAATTAGAGAATCAGGTCACCTCGTAGATGTGCGTGCCATAGGTGCATTTTGCCGTGAAGATGATGAGCTTTTCCTCAACTCAAGTGCTCAGGTTAGTGACATTTATATTAAATCTTTTGATAAGACTTCTAGATGCTCTAGGACATTTATGGAACCTTTTAGCACTTACTAGTGTTCTGGTAACTAAGCTAACATTGATTTCAACCTATCCCCCTTATCTTGGAGATGTAATTGAGCAAAAGGAGAAGTCCTAAAGAATGCATTGCATAAGAAAGAAAAAGAAAAGTTTAGTAAAATCATTAAAAGGAAGACAGGCAAAGACTTTGTTGGCCCTCTTTTCTCACCAAATAAAGAAGGTTAGATTTGATTTCTTATGCAAAGGAGAAATTGAGAAGCTGCAAGGTGTAGCTATTTTTTGGCATTTAATGTAGCCAAAATTGACATACACTTTGTTTGGATGGGGTGAAAGAAGGTTTAATAAAGTAAGGTAGGATACAATAAGGTAAGATAGGGTAAGATAATGATCATTTTTACGTTAGGGAAGAAGGCAAGGTAAAGGAAGGTTCAAAAATCTTGTCTTGGTTGGTTTGATGGTATTGGATGGCAAGGTGAAATGTAAAATTAAAAAAAAAAATCATGAAAATAGTTATTTAAATATTTAAATTGAATAAAATTATTTGTTAACAAGATATTAATTTATGAATATTCAAAGATATGTTTTAAGAAGTTTGTGAGTGAAAATTTGAAGAAGAAAAGCCTAATAAATTGTTTCACCCTAAACTTTGCGTCTGTTGCGATTTCACTCCAATTTGACTTTTATGCCAATCTAACTTGAAACTTTGACCTTCTATTGCAATATCACTCTAAATTATATATTAAGACTTAAATTGCAAATGAAAAATACATTGTTATGGGGGTACATTCTTGACTTTAGGTTTGGATTAATTTAATACATTTGTGTGAGCAAGAAAGCTTGAATTAATGTAAGGAAAATCTCTATTATTATTTTTTAATATTTTAAATTATTTCTTTAATTAATAATAATTAATAAATAAGCATATATTATTTGATAGATGGATTTCTTTTTTTTTTTTTTTTTTAAAAACTAATTATTATTGTTGTTTGATTTTTTTATTTAAATTTTGAAATAATTATAAAATAACAAAAAGGTACTATGAAATTATTTCATTCAAACTATTAGAAATTGTTAATGATTTTTTTATCAAAATAGATTTTTTTTTGAAATATGTCAATATAAAATATAAGATATAATTATGATCAATTACAATTTATAATTGTAGAATGAAAAAAAAAAATTATTTGTTCAAGACCACAATTTAACTTAACAAATTTGTGTGAGCGAGAAGCTTAGATTAAGTAACCTAAGGTCAAGAGTGGATTCTATATTAATGTATTTGTTATTTTGTAATTTAAGTTCTAATTGCAATTTATGGTGCTATTATAATAGAAAATTAAGATTCAAGGTGAAATTGACATAAAGGGCAAAATAAAGTGAAAGTGTAATACAATACAAAATTTAGGGTGAAGCAATGCATTAAACCTCTGATCAACTCAAAAACTTAACTTTACATTCCCTTACCTTGCCTTACCCTTAAAATTCTCCATCCAACAATGGGTTAAACCCAAGATACCCTTTGAAGGATTTGTTTTGTATCCCATCCATTTGATCAGAGCTACTTCCAAATTCTTTCTACTTCTTAACTTGAGCATGAAATATTATTTTCTTTTGTAGCAATACTTTGAGTATTTAAGGCTTTATGTGATGAATCAATTATGGATCTTGCATTTACATATCTCCATGAAAGACTTGATGTGTGCTGATCATTGGACTTACAATTGACACTTAAGCTATCAATTGCAGTCTATGGCAATCCCTGACAAAAGTAAAATGCATCAATCACCAAGGAATCATGTTGAAAGCAGTTTGCAAAATTCCCAACCAAGTTCAGAAAACTCTTTTTTGAGTGGCATCAAACAACGCTTGCTTTCGTTTATTTTCCGAGGAATATGGAATGAAGAAAGACATGAGTCCCTGGTTGGTTATTTGGCCTTTTAATCTTTCTTTGCTTTTATGTCTTGAGAATAATATTATATTTGTTTTGAATGGGGAATTTGAAATTGGGAGATTTCAGTTTGATAATCTCATAGGTTTTGTGTGATTAATTGGATTCTTGGATCATGGGTATACTTGTTGCAATGGATAAAGATCTTACTTGTTATTGTGGATAAAGACCTTACTTGTAGTATGCATTTAGCATACCCTACAAAAAGTATTGTTGGGATCCTAGTTACTAGACAAGGTATGAGACTTGTCTTGGATCCCACATTGGAGGTATGGGATTTCAGTGTGGGGTTTAAATGAATTTGGGCTCTCCAACCTCAACGGCTAGCTTCCGAGGTATGGTTCTCATAAGGTCATAACAATTGGTATCATAGCCAATCATTGCTTATTCCAGTTGCATTCGAGTGGTGTGGGTGGTGACACCAGAATTCCAGTGTTTGCTCGGGGCTAGGTGGCAACGATGGTATTGCATGTTCCCCTGGGGTTAGGAAAAAAACCTAGTGCACGTCCAGCATAGCACAAAGCCAACCCGATGTGGGCACCAAGACTGCGGAGCATGGTGGGATGTTAGGATCCCAGTTGCAAGACAAGGTATGGAGCTTGTCTTGGATCCCACATTAGAAGTATGGGGTTCAATATAGGGTTTATACGAACTTAGGGCTCTCCTACCTCAATGGCTAGCTTTTGAGGTAATAACACTAATTAATTAGAAAATGGGCTAACTTTGATTCAAACAATTTAAACTAAAACCATGTAATTGGAATTCTTCCATCCAACATTACATTAGAGATTAGTCCTATACAGTATTGCAAATTTCAAACAATCCATATAGTGGTGAATGAAAAGGCTGCCTCTCAGAAAGTCTCTACTTTTGTTTCTTTCCTTATGTTTATGCAAATATAAAGTATGGTCATCTTATTTCTTTTACCTTCATGTCTTGCTTGGGTAATTTTCCGTGTTCTATGTGAAAATAATAGATTGCTTTTGTTTGTGGGTCGCTGTTACAATTTGACTTATAGTGGCTGTGCATGTGTTTAAAAGTTAAGCTCTATTTCATTCATATATATGCAACAGTATGCATATTTTTTTAATACTTTAATACTATAATGCTAATAAATACATAAAAAACTACATGCCTGTTAGCATGGATGAATAAAGCAAGCTAAGATTGGATGTTTGGAAATACAAGAGTTCTTCCGTGACAAGGTAGAGTTGGCTTCTCATGAATCCAAGTTCAGAGAGGGCCAATAGATGGTTTGACATATCTTCACTACATGTGACTAAATGGTTGGGGGATGTAAGGGGAAGAGAAAATCTTTACCTTATTGTGTTTAAGGAAATAAGGAATAAGATAAGTAGGGGAAGGGTGGATAAATATTTTATTTTGTTTGGATGGATGGGAGTGGGGATTTAAATATTGGAGGATACATCAAGTATTGGTCTTTAGCCTAGTGAACAATATTTCCATTATGACTTTGGGGGATTGCAAATCATACTGTTTCAGAACTAAATCAGTGGCATTAGCTGTCATATCCAGAGTGTCATAGAAGGAGAAAAAGGGAAGGGAAAGATAGATAGGCTTTCCAGAATTTAGAAGTATAAACACATGGTGTTCTGGCTTTGTGCTTATCCTTTTCTCTCTAATGTCTAAGTATGATTCTGTATCTTTTCGGGATCCTAAATAGGCTATCATTTAAGTTCCTTTTTTTTTTAACCTTTTATGAATAGAAGTTCATTTTTTAAAAAAATTTTCATTTAAACCATCATTCATCTTTTCATAATAATTTAGTACAAACATATTTTTTAACTTTTTCTGTCAACTGTTTAATTCGACTCTACTCTATCTTTTCATTCTAAATTATTAGACAGACAAGATAATAATATTTTCAGTTAATTCTTCATTGCATGTCTACTTTAGTAATTTTCCTTATTCTGAAACAATTCATGATACTGGCAGCTGGTTCAGTCCCAATAGCGTAGTTCAGTTTGATGTTGTTTCATTATTTTTTATCCAGAAAACACTTTTGGTTCAATTGTTTAAAATCTTGGGCAGGAGGGGAACATAATTTAATACTAAAAAGACAAATAAGTCCATATTCTTTACTTAGTTTTAAACTGCAATATATTATAAGGATAAAGGTACAAGAACAAATAGATTCGCCCCTCAGAAATTGAAATTTATATACTGTAAATTAAGGTGTAATGGGTTTCATCTTATGGAATGCAGGAAGGGGAATCAGCACTCTCATCCTCCTTTCTCCTCCAAAAAAAATTTGGAAGGCAAACAAAATGAGAATGGAGACTTCCTTTCATTCTCTTCCCTTCTTCTCCGTTGAACTCTTAGCCATGGACATTTTTTGTCCAAAAATGTTTTGATCTTGAGGGCACTAAGTGTTAGTTTAGAGATTAAGACAAATATATTAATATTACTGCATTGATCGTAGAAATTTTACAATGTTATCACTTCTACGTGGGTTACCTATGAAAACATAATGTAAAAATGCCTACTGTCCATTACTATCACTTGTGGTCACATGTCTAGCTACTCAATTGATTAAAAATAAGAGTTTAAGTGTCTAATTGACCCAATTTGAAACAAGAGTGAAGAAGTATTTGGCAATATTGGACCTTTCTTTCCATGGGTAGTGTGGAATCAAGGAAGATTATCCATATTTGAGATCAAGGTGTAGATTAGTGTAGTTGATCATACCATTATCAGTTTAAATTTTGGAGTGCAAGTTGATCAACATAGTGTCCATTCTGAGAGTATATAGCAGTTGGTTGATTAATGTGATATCATAGATTATGCCAAACAGTTTTTATTTTAGTAGTTATAATTCCCAAGTGCCCAAAATTGCATTAAAAAGTAATAACATGGAGGGACTCGCAAAAGAGTTCTTGCATCTGCAAGCACATATTCTATAAACATGAGGGATAGTTTGTTTGTTGCATGCAGGTGCACACACATAAATGCACCCCTTTTTTGTTTAGTAAGCTTTTACTTTTGATGCTTATCTAGTTAAGAAAGATAAATTCCTGGTACTATTACGTATCTTGTAGTGATGTGCTTTATTACTTACCTGCAATGTGTTCAAGTATGACATGTTACATATGCACCTTGCTCAATTACATAACTGACAGCGTGCAAGCATATGTTAACTTTTATTGGAATCTTAGTTCCGTATAAGGAAAGCAGGAAACAAAATAAAAACTTATGCAGTAGTGTTGAATCACCAAAACTTTGAGTTCTCATTCAATCCAAAAAGTGACAAGATTTAATTGTTGATTGGATTATTGTTTAGTCTTTATTTGAAATAATATCTGACCTTAAAAGTGATGTTTTACCTGTTGACTAATGCACTTCTTCGCTTTTATTTGTGTGGAAACTTTGATACCTTAATTGAAAGTGATATGTAAGCTTGAAAAGATTTATGCAAAAATATCTCAAAGATGAAAGCCATTGCACAAAACATTGTTATAAGAAAACAATTTCTGATATGAGTCTTTGTTATAATTTTCTGTTATGGTTCTTAGATGTGTTAATACAGATCCTCAAACACTGATAATTCATAGAAAGGCTTCTATGGTTGCTAAATTTGTAATTGTTTGTTTTGCATTACATTCATTTGTCTAGTTTTTTGTTTTTAATTTGTTCTTTTCTTCAAATATTCCTTTTTAGTTTCTTCTTTTCCTTCAAAGAACTCCATGGTGATGTATAGCGTTTTTAATCTTACAGAGGCTTCAGATAATTGGATGAATTTTTGAAAGTTTCACAAATATTTTTATTTATAGGAACTAATTGCTTTTATTATACTGCTTTGCTCCAGCAGAGGGTCCAATGCTTGAAGAAAAAGTTCTATTTCCATTTTCAAGATTATGTTGACTTGATCATCTTGAAGGTGCGCCTCAAGCTTGTTATTTGTGTTTAACTATGCATGTCATGATGAAGTATGATTACTTATTCTTTACATAATTTTTTAACAGGTACAATTCTTGGATCGACATCACCTGCTGATCAAATTTGGTAGCGTAGATGGAGGAGTGAGTTTCTTTTCTTTTTTGCCAATTTATGATGAAAAAGAATAGGTTTAAAAATTATTCAATTACGTGGACTCATGTGAACTTGCACTACCATAAACAGAGACAGTAAAGTCCAGTTGTTCTTTCCTGATGAGAAAATGAGTGAAATTCAACCAAAGTGCACCTGCCTCAGAAAACTTAACTATAACCTGTGCATTTGTTACGTATTGACTAATAGATTGAAGGGGCAAAAGTAAAGGCCATCTATATCTAAGATTTAGCAAAGGAACTCCGTGTCCATTAAAAAGCTCTAGAATTTCATAATCTTCGAAGAATCCTAAGAAAAACTTAGGGGGTCAAAGAAAGAATTTTTCCTTTTGTATGACAAAATACATCCCCCCAGTCCAGAACACCTCCTCCATTGGTTCGGCAACAATCAAGAAGCCTAATTATTATATTTTTTGAGTATTTAACCATCTGTTGTGCAAGTGGAAGAATCTAGACGGTGTTTCAATACTTTTAGTTTCAGGTACCAAGAAGCGCTGAGCACCTTCCATCATTCTTTGCTGTATATAACATGGATACAACTGAAATTGTTGCTTTTTATCAGGTATCAGATGTTAGTGTATTCTTTGCTTCATATTATCTTTGAACTTTTTGTAGTTTTCTGATATCCTCATCATCTTCTATTTCAAATAGAATTCAGCAGATGAGCTTTATCTCTTGTTTGAGCAGTTCTGTGACCACTTCTACGCAACATCTAGAAATTCTCTGTATATGAATTTCATATCTTCTCATTCAAACAACATTCATGCCCTTGAGCAACTTCAGTCCATTAAAAATAAAGCTAGCCCACAGGTTAGATCTCATCATATGAACTTTCATGTTGAATTATTTGATAACAACATATCTGATTGTATGCTACATTACCTATCCTTCTATGGTTAACCTAATTTGATAATGGATTATGCAGTTTGTGAAGAAGATGCTGGCTTCTTTGCCTTTCAGTTGCCAATCATTCAGCCCTTCTCCCTATTTTGACCAATCTCTCTTTCGATTTGATGAAAAGGTTTGATTCTAAAACTATTAGTTTCTGTTTTTGTGGTGTTGTGCCTGTGACATATGGGTAGCAATTCTCTTTTGGTTAGCATGTTGTGTCAGCATGTGTGTGCGCTAGGTTTAGATAAACTCAAAGATGACTTGATTAATTAAATTGTGAAAAATCCAAACATGTCCCGTTTATTACCATTAACATGATACAACAAAAGAAACTGGATTCTGAAACTCATCAATGAATGTGTTACATTACACTCCTCACTTGACATGGTCCGCTTAACATGACTTGGCTGTAAGTTCTTAATGTGACATATTTATCTCTACAATTTAAAATGTGCAACACTACCTCCTAACTTGAATTATTTTTGTATAATTGGTGGGAGGAATTAGGCATGTAGTTGGTTTTATCTAAATTTAAATTAAATCTTTCTCTAAGCCATATCTACTCTTATGTTGTTCTGCATTCTTGATTATGTGTGGCTCTAAATAAAAGCTAGCTTATGCTTTCTTCATTTATTCATATTTTGAACAAATTATGTAGCAGCTTTATGCTTGTATGCATGCACTGTTGGTTCCCATGTCTAAGCTAATGTTTGTGTAAACATTTACTTGTTTGTTACCTTTTATTGTTCTGCTGTTGTAGCTCATTTCTGCAACTGATCGGCTTAGGCCTTCAACAGACCATCCCATCAAGTTTATCTCTAGAAGGCCACCATGTACTCTCAAATTTAAGATTAAGCCAGGTGTGTATTTCAAGCTTCAGTACTTAGACCAAAGTAATCGTATGTGAATAATGCTTCATGAACCATCAGTCTTTTTGCTGTAATCCTCAGTTGTATTATTTTTGTACCACCGAATGAGTTATGCTTCAATAGTTTCACTAATTCATTTTTTATTCTAGCAATCTTGAGTTTTAATTTATTTGTGGATAGAATAGAAATTGTGTAGACTAATGTAATTATGTTTTTGCTTCTCAATTAGGTCCTGAAGCTGGAAGTATAGATGGTCGAACAAAAAAGGTTTCGCTGTTTCTCTTCCATCCATTTTTGCCTCTAGCTCTCTCTATTCAACAGCCATCGTTGCAGCCATCAATCAATATTCACTTCCGGGGATGAAGGTGGTAGTTCTCTTGCTTGTCAGTCTCTTCTGAGATGCGCATTGAAATTGTGACAACAGAGTTGGTGTATTTTCGTTAACATGATCATATCCCAGTGTGTCATCTTAGCTTCTTCATACAAATATCTTTCAGAGAAGAAAATAACAGTGCGGACTTTGTAGTTTGCGAAACCACAACCATAATCCATCCGAAAAACACCCATTTCCATCAACACAAATTCAATACGCAAACAGCAAACGACCAACCCTGAGAATGTTAAGGATGAGAAGCTTGAGAGAAGTTGAAGACGACTATACTCAAGCCAACACGCAGAAGCTAAATCAAAATCAGTAATTACTTTGCGAGAGTGACTGCTGTGGTAGATTGTATTGTATTCTAAAGTGTAATGAAGTTGACCCCCTAAATTCAATGGTTAAAAGATAACTAACCTTCTGCCAGAACCAAAACAATCCGGTCCCTTCTGTGGTTCAATAACTAACCCGAGTGATCAGATTCAACCCTGCGAGTTTGAAATATAATGGGTTAGGTTGGACCGGTTATTTTTCAAACCTACATTCATGGTTTGAGTTAGGCTACAGATTAACTAGGTAAACTTTTTAAATTTGATCTAATCCGTACTCATGCTTTGGGTTCCAAACAGAGTACTATCAATTAAGCTTGAACAGGCAATCCATTCACTTTGTGTTATATAGATTGTTATCGACTGTGCAAGGAGTGGCACTCTCGTTAACTCTGACCTGTCTATAGCAGTAGTACTATCTTCTTCATAATCAGTCGATGCATCGTCCTCTCCAACTATAAAATTTCTGTCTTTTCCACAACATTCAGGTTCATAAGCTTGACAACCAACAACTGGTTCGTTGAAGAGAGATTTAAGGTCTGATAATGGAGTCGTACAGAGTTGGGTTTAATTGAAGCGTTGGGCTTTGAAAATGGCCATTTTAATGGAGAGATTTCATTTGGCAGATAATTTGATTTCCTCCAAATTCCAATCTGGAAACGGTGAGATAGAAAATGCCAAGTTGGAGGGCTTAATTTTACTTGTCTATCCCTCAAACTTATAACCATTTTCCTTTATTGTCTCTAACCTTCAAAACATCCCAATAAAATAAATCTTTTGAAAAATATAACAGTAAAATTTAAAATTCATTTAATTGGTCAATTTTCACGGCTTGTACAGCTAGCACGTCAAATCAGTGAAATCTTGCCACATAACACCCGCCATATAAGTAAGTGTGTAAGTAAAAAAAAAAAGTGGGCCCCACATGCATGTAACTTTTCTCTCTCTACTGCCTTCTCTCTTTCTTGCTTGCTATATGTCTCCGCCCTTTAACAAAACCCTAACTTCGTTGGTTAACGTTTCTCTGTCTAACTCCTTATATCTTTTCTTCCAAATTCATCTTCTTGTCATCCCATGTCAGAAAGGAGCAGTGCTAGTGTAACACATGTAAAATACTGTAGATGCGGGTAAGAGGCAACATTGAAGATTGCATGAATTGAAAATAACCAGGAAGAAGGTTGCTTGGATGCAACAATTATGGGGTATTTTTTTTAAAATTCTATATTTATTAGTTTCGGATTTTGCAAAACTTTGATTGAAATGAATTTATTTTCATTCTAGACACCTAATTGTTGTCGCTTTATGGAATGGTTGGATCCAGTTGTAAACCCACGCTAAAAAATTGTGATTGTTGGATTATTGGATTATTGAGAAAGCTTGATAGACTGGAGAAGAAAAAGGAAGAGTTTGAAGAGTGAAACAAGAGGATGAAATTCTTTTGCTTAGTGCTTGTAGTCTGTGTTTTTATTTTAGTAGTATTTTGTAGCTTTGTTGTGGGTAGAATATGCAAGTAGAGAGGTCTGGAATTGGGTTATAGGGTATGGGTTAATTTAATTTAATGTATAACTTGATTTTGTTCACCAGATGGTTGTTTAATGTAATGAAATTAAAGCTTATTTCTGGTGAATTCTTAATGTAATGTTGGATAAGTAATACTATACTAGAGGCATTAAAATTATGGAATCATTATTACTTCAAAAGACACATGTAATAGTTTGTAAACTACTACGAAGTAAAATCCTTCATTTTGATATATAAAATTGAATTCCAAAAAGAGAATTGAGAATTGTAAAATACTTTCATTCGAATTGTGGCATTCCAAGAAATACATACCACAAGGCTCATCAAGTGTTCAAGCACAATATATGGATGACTCAAAAGTGAAACCAAACACACTAGTAAGTTTCACTTTTGAAGCACAAAATAATCATAAAAAATTAGTATCACTGTGTAATGATAATTACAAAATACCAAGTTTATTCCCCTACATATTTATCTTAAATAGACACACAAAAAAAAATCTGCCAGTTTACTTCCAAGGCTACTTTGCATTTATAGCTGCATGTTTTTTTCTTCCTTTTGGTGCCTCTTTCCTTGTAGTAGTCTTTGATTGCTGTGTTGGTATCTCCTGTGATGCATTGCCTTCTACCACATTGCTTTGCTGTGTTGATGAAGCATACCACATTGCTTTGCTGTGTTGATGAAGCATGCAAGCCTCCCTCAGACATTGGGGCTGTAGATACATATGTTTTTCTCCTTTTTTGTTTTGACAAAACATAACAGATAAGTACTACATTCTCCTTAAAAAAATATAACCAATAAAAGTAAAAAAAAAATACTCACGGGAACAGTTTGAGAAGTCCCAGCCCCATCTCCCTTGCTGTGGCATCTCTTGCTATGTCCCACAGTCCCACACACACTGCACTTCATGGTAATCAAACCCTTTCTTGATAGCTTTGACTTTGCAAATGCATTCTCCAATTCTTCTGCTTCTTTCCTTCTAGCCTTTTGCTTTCTCCCTCTTTTTTTCTTGATTGGAGATGGAGTGAATTTATTTACCACTTGTGCTTTTGGCCACATCTCAGGCCTATTAATGGGATTGATAAAGACATAATATACTTTCAAATAGGTCTCCATTGTATAAATTTCATTTACATACAAAATAGGATCCTCATTATTCTCCAAAGTGCATGCAATCGCGCGCCCACATGGTATACTTGTCAAGTCCCATGTCCTACATGAACAAGTTTTTGCTACCATATCAACTACATATTGCCCCTCAGGTCCACTAACCTGTACCTTAGGACCTCCTGTGAATGTTGCTGTATAGTAGTGAGCAAATTTCATATCTTCACCCAACTTCTTTGCTATTTTGGGACATAATTTCCCTTGTGCCTTCTTGATCAACTCTCTTTTTCTATACAACCTTTCATGAGTTTGGTTCTAATTATTTCAAGCATAGTGATGATTACATGATTCTTAGCATCTAGAATGTATTTATTAAATACTTCACAGAGGTTGTTTATGAGCATATCACATAGAACCCTGGTTCTAAAGCATGCTCTAGATCAGTTCTGGCAAGGTCTAGCTCTCAACTATTCCCTTGCATCCAAATTTTTTTTCTCAATATCTTCTAAACAACTCTCCAACCTAGCAGAATAGCTAGCCCTAGCATATGCCCACAACATATCCTTCAATTCTTTCCCTTTGAATGTACCTCTAAAATTTGTATACAAGTGCCTCACACACATTTTATATCTACTTCAGACCACATTCTGCTTGTCACACTTATAAGACCCTATGTTATATATTTAATGCATAAACAACATAGACACAATAGAAAGCAAAAAGAGAAAAAAGGCAAGTCAAAATTGAGTATGTAATAATCACCAAATACATAAAATTTAATAAAAAAAGGGAGAAATGATATCTTTTGTCTATCACTCATGAAAGTGTAGTGATGGTCATTATTAAGCTCCAAGTCTAGCTGCAAGTTCTCTAAAAACCACCCCCATGTGTCTATATTTTCATTTTTGACAACAGTATAAGCTATGAAAAAAAGACAATCGTTTGGGTCAATAACTACTGTAAATAGTAGTTGACCACCATATGTACCCTTAAGCCAACACCAATCTAGGCAAATCAACTTCCTCAAATGACGTTTAAAGGCTTCTTTCAAAGGTGCAAGGCAAATGTAAATTCCCTCAAATATCCTAGACTCAACTTTAAAAGTGATTGTAGACCCTGGATTTGTCCTAAGCAATTCAATCTTCTAGTCATGGAGCCTACCACATTGAAGGGTCTCATCTCCATGTATAATAGCTAATGCCTTTGCCTTAGCTCTTCATGCCTTCATCCTACTTATGGTATAATATAATAAATTAACTAAATTCCCATGTAAGATTGACTCTAAAATCCTCTAAGTACATCTTAGCCAACTAATTAGTAGTCACATGGAAGTTTTGATGCATCTTGGCACATGTATGTGTTAAGTGTATGCTTTTAATTTAGAATGTATGGTCTAAAGGTGATTTGAGATCAAATAGACTAGCAAAAATCTTCCACCCACATTCAGGTTTAAAACATCTAGCTTGCACCTTTTCCTTATAATTTTTTTAGAACCAAATCTATAGCCATTTCTAATCCCATACTCTCTACATGCTTGTTTGAACTCATGTCTATTTTTGAAGAGCATTCCTATCTTAAATAAGGGGTTTTGTATTTCTTTTTTCACATTAAATGTAGGAAACCTAACTCTAGTTTTATCCTTAGAATCTCACTCAAAAATGAGCTCATCAAAAGGAGCATATTCTGATGAATCATCACCTACTTTTATCCTCAGTGTGTCATTTAGGTCCCCTACATTAGGACCTTCGGTAGTCCCTTTAGGCCTTCCCCTTGATCTTTTTTCTCTATGTATATCATTCATAACCTGTTGAAAATCATCATCCCCCTCCTCTATATTATATTCATTATCCACCAACTCTCCTTTCTCACACTCTTGACCCTCTAACCCTACCCCATCATTCCTCACCTCATCCCTCCTCTCCTCTCTTCCCTCTTTTCTAACCTCATCTCTCTCATTATCACCATCTTGTCCATCATCCCTAGGTCCCTCTTCTCCCTCAAGTTCAAACTCAAATTGTTCATTGACTTCCAAATTATCTACATCTACTCTAGAAAGAAAATTATATTTGGCAAATTCCCCTAAATTCTACAGTTTGGTTATTACTTCCAGTGTATTTTCCTAAATTTTTCACATTTTGGTTAGTATTTTCACTACATTCTCTTCTCTTCCTAAGTCTTTCACTCCTTCTAGTCCTCCCTACATGTTGTTGGGAAGGTACATTTGGTGTGTCCTCAACAATCTCTTCTATGACTAAACTGCTTCTCCTATGCACATTAATTATCCTCTCAATGTCTTCTATGCCTAAATGTTCAACATAAAGGTCTATTAGTCCTACATTACAACCATAAAGGCACATCTCATAAACATCACTATCTTTTTCTAATTTCCTCAGTCCATCTTTGAAGTCTTTAGAAGGCTCTCTATAATAATATCTCATTAAACCCTCAAACCTTTCATCCTGTAGCTTTTTATCTATCCTAACTAAGGACATAGTATCAACATGATAATTTTCTAAAACCACAACATCGCCATCAAAGTACTCTCATTCCCCTAATGTACCATTATAATGGACAACAACTCAGCTTCTCCTGTGCATGCAAAATATATTCAACCTCAGTCTTAGATTTGCAAAAGAAAACTCAAAATAAATGCAAATACGCCAACACAATAGGACACATGCATTGAAATACTTAATATTGAATTGCAAAAATGGAATTTTAAATCAACAATACCAAACAAATATCACATAAAAAAATAAATAGGTTTCATATTAAAATATCATAACCCCCATATGTTCTGACAGATAAATTTTAAATAAAATTAGTGTATCTTAATGCAATAGGTCCCATTTGTATATTAAAAATCCTAATAATTGCGATATCAACCCCACCAACAACTTTTCCATAATTTTTAAAACCCTAACCCTAAAAATAGTAATTTTTAACTACACTAACATCAATAAATAAAAGTACTTTCTTGGCTCCACTAATAGCATAATATTCGCATAAAAGAGAGTTGGACAATATGCATGAAGCCAAAATAATTAAAAGAATCAACACCACAAACAAAAAGAAGAAATAAAAGTCTCTTACCATCAGGTTGTGGCACCATAGTCGAAGCCCTTGCAATTCACAGTAAGCTTTTACCCTTGTCAATTCTTAGCCAAACACTGCTCTCAACAATCGCTTCTCTCTTCCTCTCTTGAACCTTAACCCGCTTTTCCTAGTAAGAACGCAACAGAAGAAAGAGAAAGATCTAAGAAAATGAAGAGATGAATTTAGCGTAGATGAAATCAAACAAACTCCTTGGTTGCTATGACAAAAGTCATTTTGGGCAGGCAATAGTAAACGCGGGCAAGAAAGAGAGAAGGGTGAGGAGAGAGAAAGGCTACATGTGTGTGGGGCCCACTTTTTTTTTACTTGCACACGTGCTTATGTGGTGTTTGTCATGTGGCAGGATTTCATTGATTTATCGTGCCAGCTATGCAAGTCGGTGAAAATTGACTGGTCAAGTGGGTTTTAAATTTTACTGTTACATTTTTCAAAAGATATTCATTTTATTGGGAGGTTTTGAAGATTAGGGATGATAGAGGGAAATGGATATAAGTTTAGGGACGATGAGTAAAATTAAGCCCAAGTTGGAGGAAAGAATGCTTTTATTTTTTAATTGTGTAAAACTAATAAAGTGGACAAAGGTAATGATTGTTATACAAATTGAAATTCTAAGTGTTGTTAAGTTATAAATTAAAATTTAGGCACGGTAATGTAAGTAAATTCTAAGTTTGATTACCACTAATGAAATTAACTTAGAAAATCACATTTCTTTTTGTGCTTTGTGTTTGGATTAATTTTACATACGGTGCATGAACTTTTCAATTTTTTCAAATATTGGTATTTGAACTTTTTATAAACGAGTCAAACTGTTTAAACCAAACTTTTTATAAACAGATCAAACTGCCTAAACCAATTTAAATTGATCCAAAACCACAATTTTAAGAAGTTAATTATTCACTGGAGATGAGCAATCAGTGAATGAAGTCTACTAAACCTAATTTTCAATTAGGTGAAATTTTTAATACTCTAAAAGAATAATTACACTGAATTGAAGTAAATTTTTAATTGAGCTCTCAGCATCTCATTCAAATATGGAGAAATATAGTTTATGCAACTTAAAACTTACAATTCCTTCATATGTGTCAATTACAATTAAACAAAAATATTGAAATAATCTTGCTAAGGTGACAGGGAAAGTTCACAGCCAACCATCATCCCTTGGACTTAAACAAATAACAAATTAAATAAGGAAATCAAATTACATTTTTCTTTTTACAATTTACTGACTTAGCTTAAAACTTAAGATTATCCATCCCAACAAATTTCATTGTGATATATATCTTCATTTGGCATACCTAATTGAGGCAAATGCACATGAATAAATTTATGTTTTTGCTTGGGATTAACTTTTTTAGATCCAACCTATAGGTCCATTCATGGACCAAGTTAAAGAAAAATATTTTTTTTTTTTGTTGAAACGACGCTATCGTTTGCTAGGAAAATAAATTTTAAAAATTCTTATTTACATTGTTTTGGTTTATGAGCAAGGCCATATACCTATTTGAGCAAGTTTAATCTTTTTTACTTTCACCTCTCACTCAAATTTCAAATTCTTAATTAACTTCGAAGAACATTAATAAATTATCAATTAAACATTTATTAGTGATAAACAAGAAGCTGACAAATCTTGATCCAATTGATTAAGCTCTCTTTTATCAATAGTTCATGAGATGATCTTCATCTTCAAACATCACCCATACCTTGCTTACTTTAGTCTCCAGTTGTGAAGGAGATGAGGTGATGGTGGCATCCTTTTCATCGCCCTCCTTTCCTGTGAACTTGGTGATTGGTAATTGGATATTCGAGTAGTTCTCCAATGCCCTAACATGATCCATGGTGAGTATTTCCACCGTTGGATACTCCAAATTCTTGCTGTCTAAAACTCTTCTGCAATTCTCGTAAAGCTGATGAAGCTGTTGGGTTTGCTGAGCAGCGGTCTTGAGAATCCGGCAAGCCAAGGCTCTGGCCGGCATCGATAAATCAAAGAACATATTAACAAGAGCAGCTACCCCTTCACAGTAGGTCATGTAAACTTGAAAACTCTCCTTCAAGGTGTTGCTCATAGTCATGGCTGCTACTTGAGATGGAGAAGACCAAACGTTAGTATTATCATCTGCATAAATGGCCCAACAATCTAACACCTTATCTATAAAGACTTGACACTTGGGTAGTTTACGAAATATCATATCAATACAGTACTTATTATTAGCATAATAATTGGCAGGTTCAAGCTTTCCAGCTTGGTTAATGGCCCAGCCAATTCTTTCTTCAAGATAAGCAGCATACTTGTGAAGGAAGGAACAAGGTAAGTGATGGGAAGAGGAGATCTGCAATTGCAGGTGGCCGGATATTCTTGCGTGACGAAGCTGCTGCTCGAAGCAACGATTCCCTCCGCGTAAGAGTCTGTGAATAAGAAAGAGAGTCTTGAGTGCTACGAGAGGATCTCTGGTCTTGGAAAGACGGCGGGAAATATGCTCGGCAAGAAAAGGGACGGAAGCGGCGGTGGACGGAGCATTGGAGACCAAGAAAAGGATTTGATGCATGTGTTTGTCATCAAATGGGCCATAATCATGAGCTGTGGCTCGTAAAACTGCAATTTCTATATCAGAAAAGGTTTTACCTAATTCATGATGAAGGTTATTGTATATTATGGCTTTGCCAATTGATACATGATCCTTTACTGCGCCAAGAGCTACCCTTAGCTTGCCTTGTATGTCCACCACCCCCATGTTTTTATGTATTTGAATTTGTATGATGTATATATATACATACAGGATGTACTATTTATGCTTAATTGACTATGGGTTGTAAGATTATGAGGAATAACACAGAAAGAGAATCATATCTAGATTTTAAAAATTTAGTCAATATGCCCTTCATTGAAAAAATTGGTCGATAACCTCTAAGCTGTGGTTTAGTTGGCAACATAGGCTGACCATACAAGAAGAGTTTTCAAATTCGATCTTTACTAAATACATTTGAAAGGAGAAGGGAAAAGATTTAACTGTGACTAAATTTGGAGTCGGTCCCAATTAATAGGGTCACAGTTTTCACAAAAATTTTGTATTTTAAGTAATGGTGACCAATTGAAGGTTGTGAATTTGAGTATGGATATGAATGAATATTTGATTTATTGATTCTGTTTTCAATTAATTGGAGCGTAGGGAGGAGAGTCAACGAGGCAAAAGGTGTTTCTTACTTAAAGAACCTCATTCTTTAGGAATAGGATTCTCTCCCTCTTGGCGCACCATCTAAATATAATAATACTAATAGCTTTCTCTTCTTTTTCTGCACGTTCTTCCTTATTAAAAATCATGCAACTTTCCACGTCCTTTTTCGTTAACCAAATGGCAGTGAAAACTTATACTAATAATATTCCTTATTTGCCCATGGTTTATGGCTCAATTAACAACCTATATTAGGCATTGAGAAGAGTCTTTGGGTTCAATCCCATTAAACACATTACAGGAAAAGCCATAACTATAATTAAGTTTTAAACTGGATTAGGTGACCCTTGATAATAGAATTCGGATACCGGTGATTTAAAAAAAAACAATATTCCTTATTTATGCAGAGTAAGCACAAAAAGAATGTCGCCTTACTGACTTATATGCATGCCCAAATTCCATTTTCTTTGTAACACGCTATATAATTAATCAATTAATAAAGTTTGGTAAGATAAAGAAAAAAGAACTGTGTATAAATATAATTTTTTGGCCGAAATATTGTAATTTTTCCATGTTCCTTGATTTAATTATTTAAGCTCAAGATTTCAATTGTTTTCTTCTCTTTCTTTATTTTCCATTTTTTTTGTGATTCAGTGGATTAATATTCCAACTTACTGTAATCAAAGTATTTCCGAGGGCGTACTTGATATTTTTGTTTAATATGCTAAAGAGAGAGTGAGAGAGGAAACTTTATATATTTATTTAAGAAAAGAAAACTTTCAAGTCATTGGTAGGTCTAAGGATGCATAAGATAGGCCACGAGATGTGCAAGTTTGTGTTGCTGAGTCATGGTGGGAGAGATTCAGCCTAATGTTGTCTGCCATATCCTTCAACTCAGTATTCAAAACTGAACTTAAGTGTGAACTAGGATGCAGGCATCATATTCGAAAAAATGAGTTATTGTTCCCACAGAGGAGGAGCTCTGTGAACAATATAGAGCTCGAGAGCCCATAGTGAACCCCTTCGATATGTTCAAAAGCCTTCGGTACTTTTTTTTAAAAGCCTTAGGCTCAGCCACAGATATGCCAACTCACTTCACATTGATCTCTAATGCTTAATGGCCTAATGCATAATAATTCGAAGTTTTTAACCTTACGGCATCTTTAAGTTTATAAAGGACCTATTATACCCCTGAAATTATACCTCTCTCGATATTAACTATGCACGTTGCCACATTGGCAAAGCATGTGTGAGCCTCAAATGCTCCAGGGAGAGTGATAGTCTTGAAATGCTGGGGGCTTGTCCTCTTCTTCATCTCTAGCACCAAATAACAAAAAATATATCTCTTTGACATTTTCTCATATATAATTTCAGGGATACGATAAGTTTCTAGCAAACTTAAAGATACCACAAGATTAAGCGTTTTCTAGATGTTACACAGGCGCTAACGGCCTCTTGAAAAGCGTTAATTTTTTTTTTAAGGGAATATTCACATATACTACTAATAAAAACTAGAAAATAGATGAATAGCATTCAAGAATTTCCACCCCCCTCGACAGGTTGGAAAAGAGAGTTTTTCCACACAGTAATTTCAAGGGCAATGCTTTTGAATTGTGGAAGCAACAAAAGATGGAAATTGGTATCTCGCACTTGTTTTTTTGCAAGAAGACAAATGATTGGAGAATTTTCAAGCCTTTGGTTACCAAATTTAGTTGGAGAGAGAGCCGTGTATAAAGGGGATTAAATAAACCCTGAATGCAATTAAAAGGAAAATAATAGTTCGAAGATTGACAAAAAAAACTGCGAGGGCTTAAAGACTGATGGGTAGAGTTCAAGAGCTCCGGAGTGTATTTTCCCTAAATTTCCAATGAACTCTGTGCCATACCATACACCAATGAAAATAACGTGCAAAGTGATCTCTATGTGCACAGCCAGTTGAACCCCCAGCAACTGAATTAAGTGAAGAAAACTTAAAACAAAACTAAACTAAACTAAACTAATTCCAGGAGCTGCTGCGAGACAATAAATATCCTGTTTGGTTAACTTCGTATTTCAGTCAATGACAAGCAATTCCATCACAATCACGGCAATGAAACCACTCTAATTAAAGTTTATACTATATGCATATTTAAGTGCTGGCACTCCCCCTCTGAACAGGTTTGTAAAGCACAATAGTGACATATTTTGAACGGAAGCGATGAGTAAAACCAAGTGCCACCACAGATCGAGGGGACTCTCGGTTCTCAATGTAAAGATGATTCAGAATTACATTCTGTGGTTCTGGGATGGTTTCAGACGTGTCTGCACTTGCTGGATAGCTGAGCAACGTGTGTTGCAGATGTGGAGGGACTACAGGAGGATCTCGTGCCTCATCTTCATTCCCAGGGTAGACATTATTGTAACTTGAATCAGGAGATTTTGGAACTTCAAATCCCATGACAGTTGTATCTTCCTGCATAATAATTAAATTTCAATCCACAAAATTGATTTCGATAAACAAAAATGCAATGGTCCGACCTACATGATCGTCACCAAATTGGTTGCTCATGTTGAAAGGGGAAGGCAACTGGCTAACAGCACAAAATCATCAAGTTTGCAACCCTAGTACACCTGGGAGAAAAAAAAAAAGATTCTTGTCAATGAGCTTTTTTCAAAAAATATACATGTTTAAAAATTGATATTGGCTACATACATATATACCCCCCCCCCCCCCAAAAAAAAAAAAAAAACCACAAAAAAAAAGGAGAGGATGATTTAGAATTTTATGCTTCATTTTAACCAAATATGTGTCTCCTTCTCCTTCTCCTGGTCTGAAACTTTGCCAGGAGAGGCTCCCACATATAGAACATAGATTAGTTGAACTGCAAGCCATCATAATGCAGTGGCTTAAGGTTTAGTTGACTGTTTTGATCCATAACCATTTGACTTTGACAATTCCCTTGTTCATGACATTTTATTAGTCTTCTTTAACTCTAAGTTCAAGCTATAAAATACTGATTTTCCTCCTTCCTTTTAAGTATCATTAACCTTAAGGAGGGTCTCCATACTTAAATACAAACTATTCATATTGCTTCTTCATAAATCCAATCCATACAGCACCTAAAGATAGCAAACTGATACTAAGCTCATTCATTAGCTTTTAGCATTTCTACAGATCCATTCTTAAATAAGGTCCATCTAGTTTGGGGTTACTTCAAAACGGCATGGCAATTCAACAAATTTATAAAAAGATCAGCAAAGCTAACCTTATAGAAAATGTATGCTCCATTTGGTTCAAAATAAAATATGAGAGTCAAGGAGTTGTCCCTTAATGAACACCTAATTCTCAAATCACAAGTCATCTAAGCAAGTATCTTTGTAACATAGCCAACAGAAAATTTTAGATTTTACAAGGCATTGCAAGTTAGGGGCACTTAATGTAATTTCAAGATGTTCTAGAAATAGTTAAATAAGGGGCTGTTCGGTACTGTTGAGCTTTCACTTTCTGTTCAATTCCCAAAAAAAGGAACAAAAAATTCATTCAGCCAAGTGCTGTTTTATTTTTTTTTATTTTTTTTTTCAGAACAATAATAAACACTTAAACAACAGACAATCAGAAGTGGTTTCACATCTTTCATTTTTGTTTTCTTTTCTCATTTGTCAAACATTCTTTCATATAATGCCATCCTCACTTCTAATATCTCCGCTACCAAATTTCTTTTGATTTGCTCCTCCCAAATCTACTTGATCAGAACCCTTTTGATACAGTCTTCCTAATTTTGCAAAGAAACGCCATAATTTTTCCAACTAGATCTGAGTTTTGGTAGTAAATTTGTTAGTTCGATTTTGAAAATGAGTAAGCATTTGTTGTCTTCAGATTCTATATTTAATTTTCTAGACTTGATTTTGATGGGAAAGAGAGTATCAGTTTATCATATTTTGCACTCAAGGTGTTTTGAAAAATGATTACAAGGATGACCTAAATGCAAAAGATTCCAAATTTTTTGTCCTGCCTGTTAACATTGAATATCATTTTATACAAAACAATAGAAAACAATAAACTGAATTTGGGTGACAAAAAAAAAAGGTACCTGAACTGGACAGGCTTTGATGTTTTTGATTTCTCATTTTAATATAAAGTGTTTAGTTTTCCTTCAACATGCAATTTTATTTAGAATTTACTAGCTCAGGTAGCAGATTTTTTATGTTTTATGTTTACACATTGGTGTTAGGAAATCAAGTAATTCAAGGTTTTTATTGTATATGCTTGTAATGTTTTAGATTCTAGAGAATAGAATAAGTTACTCTGAATCTGATGAATGTTCTAGTTCTAGGAAGCCTGAGGCTTGTTGATAAGAATGAGTGTAATAATATCTAATTGGGCAAGATGAGTTATCCTTAATTTGCTGTGAGGGCTTCGGAAATGACTTGGGAAAATAACAGCATGAATTGCTAAATTTGGAATGAGGATTTTCTAAAATCCATGGAATTTTCCAAATGAATTAATTAGAAAGAGAGATTTGTAATTCAATGGATTGGGACAATCTCCATCATTTGGTAAACAATATAAATCGTATTGATTCTGCGATAACCAAAAAGAAAATACTAACATGAGCATTATCAACCTCTTGGTGGGATTTCAAATCCCTCATCTTCTAATGGTTCCTAGAATGAGCAAGATATTTATCAAAATTCGTGAATTTTCTTATCTACTAGATTTTTCTCGGATCTTTTCGGTTCTCTGACACAAAATTTCTTAAACCGAATATTGCAACATTCTCATCCTATCAATTCTTCATATCCACAGCAAGCACATCCAACTAAACTAAACAAAACAAAAATTAAAAAAGAAATATTAGGGGTACGCTACGATATTCACCGTGTCAGTGCCCAAAATCTTAATTTACAGTAGGACATGCAGGGAAAGCAGGAGAAATATGCGAGAAAAAGAAGGAAAAAAAAAAGATAGATTCAGAATTCTTTCAAATCTGACAGTGAAGAAATTAAAAATGGATCGAGAAAACAACGAACCTGTTACGAATTGAGAAATCTTCAAAATTAAAGAAACTTTCTACTTTCCTTCTAAACCTTCAAAATATCATACTTTCTCGAGCAGTATGGAGAAGAAGATGAAGGATTGACTTGGATCGCCGCTGTCGCTCTCCCTCGCTCTTTTGCGCAGTGAAGACTGAAGGTGGGATTACAGCGCGTGGCTTCTTTTTCAGTTATTTGTTTCCCCGTGTTCTAAAGAGTAAAGGCTGTCGTTTTTCATTGTACAAGGGCAGCGTCATTTCATTTTTTTTTTCCCTGAAGAGTTGCATAAGATTTACCAAAATTGGTGTGATTGCTATCCTAATTTTATACTTACTTTTAATTTATCGATTTTTAGTCCTTAATTTTTATTTTAACAGGAACCGAATTCAATAATTTGAAATAGTAATATGTAATTATGTAGGGCCCGCCCTCAAATTTATTGAATTATCCATTTAAAATTTTACTTTTTTAGTTATAAATTTTAAATTATCTAAAGAAAATTTATTTAAAATATATTTTTTTTGCTAATAATGCATAATGCACATATTAATATTTTTCTATATTTTTTAGCAAATAGTGTTAAATTAAATTAAAATATATGAAATTCAAACAATTTTAATAAGATTTAAATTAAATTTATCCAATTCAATTTATATTTTTCTTATTTCAAACAGAAAATTTTGAATTTTTAAATAAATTTTATAAAATTTTGTGAAATTCATTTATTCTGACGGTATTTCGACATTAAATTATAATTAAGTTCACATCCTATCAAGATAGAAGGATACAAGTCATCAAATAGACTAAAATGAATTATAATGTGAAATGTTGCTGGTGCTACCTTTACCCGCAGTTGGCAAAAGGACAGGCAAATGAGAAAAGACATATAAGGTAAACTATTAGATAGTAACCAGAAGGGTAAGGTGTGAGATTTTGTAGAAATAAGGGCACACGAACAAGCAGACGAGCAGTCCCAACAAGAAGCTAATAATTACCTAGTCCATGCCAAATTTTCATAAAATATAACGATTTAAATTCCTTTACAATTGCAGATTTAAAATAAAAAAAGAAAAGAAAATCTTTAGCAAAACCGAAAATAGTTTCCTACATTTCTCATTTGTTAGCAATAAATAATATAGATATTTTCTTGAAATGGGTTTAAAGGATTTGTTCCAATAGAAGTTAATATTCTCAGGGAAATAACAAAAGAAAGAAAAATTAAACCTTGCCAAACCAATATTACTGTAATGAATTATTCTTTCTTTCTGGTTTCACTACAAGAGAAAGAGGGAGAATTCATCTTGAAACTGTAGAGTTAGTAGCCAATTCATGATAAGAACTCGATACGAGAGAGAATCTATCATACCATTTTTGTAGAAGAATAACCAACCCAGACACAATACGTAGCAGCATAATCAAAGTTCATCCTTTCCACACATTATTTTCAAACAAATTTCAGCTCAGGAAAATATCAAGCGATGAGGGATTGCACTTGATTCTGGTGTAAATAGTGTTATGAGCGAGAAGAGATGCATTATTGAGATCGAAGAAGGCACAGAGTAGGGATTGAACTCGATTATGGAGGTTAAGGCGTGGACCCATTGAAGCACCTGTGGAATTTGGAAGACCATGCGTGTTAAGGTCCCAAGGCTGATGATAAGGATTGCGCTGAAGCACATGGAGTGGAGGTTCATGCGGCCTCGACGCTTACATTCTCAGCACTCCGTTGCTGCTTCCTCAGATGAAGAGAAGATGAAGGTGCAAGATGAGTGGAGGAGAGGGGATAAGAACATGGAGTTTGAGGTAGAAGTCTAGGAGATGGTATTAGTTGGAGAGATTGAGGTGGCAAAGGGCTCTGATTAAAGATTGATAGGTTGTGGTACTGGATCGGTAGAGGAGCAGCGATGACAGATTTTGTGCAAGGGTATGAATTGCCATTTAACAAAGTTTACCTCACCTCTCTGTTCAATTTTGCTTCACTTTAATGGCGAAAGTCAAATGTAAAGGATGATTTAAATATTACATAAATGTCACACACTACTTAAATAATTATCACAAATTTAAATAATTAAATAATTATTTTCCCTGTAATCAATTTATCTAATAATTTGTGTTATTATAGAATGGAGTTATTAATTGTCATGAGTGGTATGCTTCGTCTTTGCTTAGATCCTATTTGTCTGTCAATCAAAACTTCAATATTTTCTTAAACGATTTTCAATCATGAATTGCAGAAAGTACTGTAACTCGGGGAGCAACGACTACTGTTACTGTAGCTATTATTTCTTTTGCTTGCGCAAGATGAAGGAGCCGAAAAACTTTATTCATCTGAAGAAAACCATCTTGAGGTTACTGAAAGTATGAGCTTAGAGATGGAGTATAATGCTGATAGAGCATGGTAACTTGTTTCTTAAATTAGTCTAATATTGCCAAGATTAGCTTCAGTTTTCTTCATTGGTGCCCTAAAATGAAAATACAAAAATCCATGAATATCAATTTATCATTTTCGTTCCTTTGGTTTTGCTTCATAACCCTTTGTCTGTATCTCTAGACATGTTCGTACTTTTTCAATTGCATTCTGGATACTAGTTATTACATGTGAAATTGGAGCATTCTTCTATTATGTGGCATCAATCGAGAGGGGATGCCTGATGATTCTCAAGTAGTATTCTTTTTGGTCGTTGATATATTTATTCACACACACACACATAGACACTTCAATTTCTGCTAACTGGAGTTTCATTATATAAGTATGACAGAGAAAAGGTAACACAATGTTTGATGGTGATAGCTCATCATTTTTCCCAGGGGATGAACCTCATTCCAGAAAAAAGAGGCAGAATTGACCAAAAGACTGGTATGTTTAAAATGCGTGAAAAAGATTTTCTGTATCTCCATTTGTTTTCTACCTCTTGTTTGGTATTAGTGAATTCCACAAAATTTTGTGAAACTCAATTGAATTCCCATTTTCTCATGTCTAGTATATATAAAAAAAAATTTCTTTTCAATTCCATGGACTCAATTCTAGAGCTTGGAACGTCATTAAACTAATATCCATCAAATTGATGGAATTTCAAATAAATTCCACAAATTTATACAAATTAAGTCTTGAACAAAAATTCACCCTTTAATTCACATTTCCTATCTCCTTTTACTCTTTCTTCTTTCCTTCTCTCTCTCTCTCTCTCTCTCTTCACTCTGCTTTTTATTTCTCTCTATCTTTCTATAAGGGTGTCTAGATAACTATCAGATTTTGTAGAATTCAATCTAATTCCATATTTTAAGTTTGTCATGCCAGACATGAAAATACATTAAATAGGGTTCATTTGTAAATGAATTCTACATTTTAGATTCCTTTATACCAGATGGGGCCTTAGTGTTGTTTGGCTTACATTGTTGACATGTTGGTAGATGGATATTATATGTAAGGGACTATTAGCACACATTTTTATGTTGTTGCCTATCTAATTAAACTTGCATGCCTTCTGATTTTTCTAATTAATCATATGTTTTTGAGTGCATATTTGAATCAGGAAATTTGTTCTTGCACAATGAGTCTATGGCATCATGAAACCTTTTATACAGGTTTGAAAAGATGGTACTAGAATGTCACTTTCACAAAGCAAGAGGTTGTCTCAGCTGACTGCTGATAATGTTCAGTGGGAGGACAGACAGCTATTGAGATCTGGTGCTGTTAGGGGTACTGAAGTGCAGGCAGATTTTGATGATTAGGAAGAACAAAAGGTGATCCTTCTTGTACATGGTAAGAGAACAATATCATAAGCCTCGTCAGTTAATTGGTGGAACAGAATGCAAAAAAATTATTACACTTCCTTTTAGCTAAACTATTTGTCATTTGTTGTAACAGATACAAAACCCCCTTTTCTTGATGGAAGAGTTGTTTTTACGAAACAAGCTGAGCCCATTATGCCCATTAAAGATCCCACCTTTGACATGGCCATTATTTCTCGCAAAGGATGAACAAGTCATGCCAACGTTTTTGGGAGCTCGTTGGCTCAAAACATGGCAGTATTCTTGGTGTTGAGAAGACTGCTGAATAGGTACGGTCTCTATGGAAATGTACTTCATCTTTTTCCATTAATAGGTTTTTGTAAGTTTTTTGAGCTGGAAATTTTTGGAGAAAAATTTTAATACATAAAGATGAGAGTTTTTAATGGAACAATATTTTTTCTCCTTTATGAATGTTCCTACAAGAGCCTTTTTACAGAAGGCTTATACAGATTTTTCCCCTTCAAACTACATTTTGATTAGATATAAAGCTAAAATGACTTGCAAGTTTAAATTTGCACCACGTGATTAATAGAAGTACAACGAATTCAAAAAGATATTTCTAGATGCTGTTACAAACAAAAAAGTCTGCTGGTAGGTAAGTTGGAGTTGGAGGATGAAGTTCTAACTTCAATATTCTCCTCCTTGGAACTTCAGATAAAAACTGTGGGCTTTCATATTTTTGCAAAATACTTCAACTTGAATCATCTTGGAGAACCCTCTCGTCAACTTGCTAAATTAATTGGATTTTTGAGCAATTGTTTTCAACTATTTGATTATCTTTCATGGAGCACTGTCTCCAAAATTCTTGATTTCTCTGTGGAGCATTTCTTTCCAACAGTGCGTCGAATATTCTAGTGCACTCCTCACCACGAAACCCTCATTTTCTTTTTTTAATAAAAACATATAATCTCCTTCTGCTTCTTCTTGTGGCATGTTTGAGATGTTTTATTCCTTAAATTGACAATCAATTCTCTTTCATTTAATGCATTGCAGCTTACCTTATGCCAACAATCTTTCTCTTCTTAAAAATTCTGACATGGAGAATAATTCCAAGGCCGATTTCTTGAGTTCAATGTAATGATGACTCTTTGAGTTTGAGTTGCTTGAAAAGCTCCCACGATTGACACTTGATTTCAGTCTCTTTCTTTTGAGTAAAACTCTGATTAGGATCCTTAATAACCAAGGAGCTCTGATACTGTTAGTTTTTGAGCTGGAAATTTTGGAGCAAAACTTTTAATGCATGAAGATGTGAGTTTTTAAAGAGAACTCTATTCTTCTCTTTTATGACAGCTAATTCAAAAGCCTTTTCAAAGAAGTCTTACATAGATTTTTCCACTTACAACAACAATAACTTAACCTTATCCCAAACTAATTGGGTTCGGTTATATGAATCCTTTGATATTTGCTCTGCTCAAATTAATAGCAATGCAAAGTAAAGTATGAATTGGTGGAAAAGAATTTTTTGAATACATTTTGCGGAAAAAATAATTTTGGAAGGGAAAATTTTTAAAATCATTGTGATATATTAATAAATAAAACAAATTATAGGACATGGAACAGCAGGTAACTAGGGTCTGCTATATATATCTTTTGACTACATTATGCTCTGCCTATAGCTATATCTTTACTAATATCTAAAGACCACAAACCATTCAGGACAACTTCCCTCCATGTAGTTATAGGTTGACCTCTTTCCTTTTTAGCACCCTCCAGTACCAAAAAAATCACGTTTACGAGCTGGGCCATGTGAGAGTCTATATAACACGATGGTACCATTGAAGACTTCTTTCTCTGATTTTATCTTCAACTGCAGATTTTTCCACTTAAAATTCAAATGAACTTTTAGTCTAATCAAATTTGAATTTTGATTAATATAAAGCTGAGCTGACTTGCAAGTTTAAACGCGCATCATATTGTCTATAAAAGTAAGATTAAACCAAAAAGAGATTTTTAGATGCTGTCACATAAACAAAAAAAGAAAATCTACTGGTAGTTAACTTGGAGTTGTAGGACAAATTCTAACTCCAATAGTTTTTGAAAATGAGAGGTTATTGACACCTCTCTGTTAATTCTGGATTGGTGCTGATACTGCCACAGTGGGTGAAGAAGGCGACATGGATTTTAAAGAGGATGCCAAATTTGCTCAGCATTGGAAGAAGCAGGAGGCTGTGAGTGATTTTGCAAAGTCAAAAACCCTTGGAGAGCAACGTCAATATCTTCCCATATACTCAGTGCGCGAGGATTTACTTCAGGTTGAGCAAGGCACAAAAAGTTTATTCTTTAGTTAACTCTTTCATTTGTTGCTGTTGGTTATTAACTTCGATGCATGTATTCACCAGTTTTCTAATCCTGTTTATAAATGTGCACTGGATAGGTGGTCCATCAAAATCAGGTCATTGTTGTTGTAGGAGAAACTGGTTCAGGAAAGACAACTCAATTGGCACAGGTCTTCCCATGTTTTACATATTTTCCTTTTGGTTTAACCTGCAGAATATATTTAACCAGTTATACAAGTGGAATTATAGGCACCTCATGAAGTGAAATCCGTCATTTAGATTTTGTTGATAGTATCTCCATGAAGATGGGTATACGAGAAATGGTATAGTTGGTTGCACGCAACCAAGGCATGTGGCAGCCATCAGCGTCGCAGAAAGAGTTAGCGAGGAGATGGAAACTGAATTGGGAGATAAAGTTGGTTATGCCATTTGTTTTGAGGATGTGACTGGACCAAACACCACAATTAAGGCGAGTGCTATATAAATCTATGATAATGAACTAGTTAGATGTTATCTTATCCTTTCTTAGAAGCCTTTGTTATCGATGATGATTGCTTAAAAGTCCATAGGCTACGGGTGCATTCTAATTTTTTTTTTTTTTTAGTTGAACTTCACTTTCACTTTGCATCAATAGTTTCAAAAGATTTATAATCAAAGGCTTTTATGATGAATTAAATTATGCTGCTTCGTTAAAACTTACAGTAGAAGCTCCTGTAACATGATGCTTTGTTTGAGCATTTTTCTAAAAGTTTGTAAAAGAAAAAATAAAAAATTGGAAATCTATGGGAACACAGGTATTTAGAAGGTAACAAAACAGTGACCTCTTGAAATCGAAGTACTGGAAAACATTGAGAATGATTTGATAACAGTGAGTGAATTTATTTGTAGTTCAGTAGTTGCAGGAGTATTATTCATCATTGTAGTTGCAGGTTATTAAGCAGTTCGTGTTACTTTCTCCATTAACATTTACTTGAGTTCTATTCTTGTAAGACAATGGCATTCTAAATTTTTATATGCTCAATTGTGCAGTATATGACAGATGGAGAGTGCTTTTGCGTGAAACTCTAAAAGATTCTGATCTTGGAAAGTACAGGTAAGAAGTTATTGTTTATCTCAATTTTATCAGCAACTCATTTTTGCTGGATCAGAAGTCCTTAGTTTGACGGTTTTGTTGCAGGGTCATAGTCATGGATGAAACACATGAAAGATTTTTAAGCACAGATGTGCTGTTTGGGATACTGAAGAAGGTCATTGCACAGCGTCGTGACTTCAAGCTTATAGTAACATCTGCAACTCTAAATGCTGAGAAATTTTCCAATTTCTTTGGGAGGTAACTTATTTGCCTTTTGCTATTAAAATAAGGCAGCTTTCTTGAGTCCATTTGGCTTACATAGATTTTAAATACAAATTTAATTTTCTAAATTTGCTGCAGTGTACCGATTTTCCATATTCCAGGAAGAACATTCCCTGTTAATACTTTGTACAGTAAAAGTCCCTGTGAAGATTATGTTGAAGCTGCAGTGAAGCAAGCCATGACCATTCACATCACCAGTGCACCAGGCGATTTTCTGATATTTATGACTGGCCAAGACGAAATTGAAGCGGCCTGTTATGCCCTTGCTGAGCGCACGGAACAACTTATCTCTTCCTCAAAGAAAGCAGTACCTAAGCTCTTGATACTGCCTATATACTCCCAACTGCCAGCTGATTTGCAAGCAAAAATATTCCAAGAAGCGGAAGATGGGGCCCGTAAATGCATTGTTGCCACCAACATTGCTGAAACGTCGTTTACAGTTGATGGAATTTTTCATGTCATTGACACAGGGTTTGGTAAAATGGAAGCTTACAATCCTAGGATGGGTATGGATGCTCTCCAAGTTTTTCCCATTAGCCGTGCTGCTGCTGATCAGCGTGCTGGACGTGCTGGTAGAACTGGCCTTGGTACATATTATAGGCTTTATACAGAAAGTGCTTACCTAAATGAAATGCTGCCAAGTCCAGTGCCAGAGATACAGAGGACTAACCTTAGTAATGTGGTTTTATTGCTGAAGTCTCTCAAAATTGACAACTTGCTAGATTTTGATTTCATGGACCCACCTCCACAGGATAACATCCTCAATTCAATGTATCAGTTGTGGGTCCTGGGTGCGCTTAACAATGTAGGAGGCCTAACTGATCTTGGCTGGAAAATGGTGGAGTTCCCATTAGACCCTCCACTTGCTAAGATGCTGTTGATGGGAGAGCAACTGGGCTGCATAAATGAGGTTTTGGCGATTGTGTCAATGCTATCAGTGCCATCAGTGTTTTTTCGCCCCAAAGATAGAGCAGAGGAAAGTGATGCTGCAAGGGAGAAATTTTTTGTTCCTGAATCTGGCCACTATGCTTAATGTTTACTTGCAATGAAAGAGCACCAGTATCGTGGAGATTGGTGTAATGATCATTTTCTGCATGTCAGGATTATGGAAGGCTAGAGAAGTCAGATCCCAGCTGCTGGATATTGTCAGAACTTTGAAAATCCCATTAACTTCTTGTGGGCATGATTGGGATGTTATAAGGAAAGCAATTTGTTCTGCATATTTCCACAATGCAGCAAGGTTAAAGGGTGTTGGGGAATATGTCAATTGCAGGAATGGAATGCCATGCCATCTTCACCTGAGTAGTGCGCTGCTGTATGGCTTAGGTTACACTCCTGAGTATGTGGTCTATCATGAACTGATTTTGACAATGAAGGAGTACATGCAGTGTGCCACTGCGGTGGAGCCTCAGTGGCTGGCTGAGCTGGGGCCAATGTTTTTCTCTGTGAAGGAATCAGATACATCCATGTTGGAGCATAAGAAAAGGCAGAAGGAAGAAAAAACTGCAATGGAAGAGGAAATGGAAAAGTTGAGGAAGGAGCAAGCAGAGATAGAGAGGGAAAGCAAGGAAAAAGAAAGGCAAAAGAGGGCAAAGCAACAGCAGCAAGTCTCAATGCCAGTGCTATACGTTTCCGTTTTTTAAATTTAATTTTTTTTATACACCTGATTAACTTTCACTTAAATAGGCTGGCCGGAGAGTTTGCTAAAATTCAATTTTTATGGAGCATTTTAAAATTTAAAAAGTTGCCACTCAACCCTTAAACTTAAACTTAAAAATTAAAAAATAAGTCAAAAATGCATGCACAGAGCAAGACCAAACTCATGCATTAGGACAAGACGTAATAATTGTTCTACCTTAGTAACTTAAAATTATTGTAACTTATGATACTTAAATCACGTGTGATACTATCCCACAATTGATACCACAAATAAATTTACAATACATTTTTCATTCTACATTACGATGCAAGCATTTGGATTTTCATCACTAAATAGCTGAGGCGCATAGACGTAGTGAACGAAATAAGGCGCATTGCCTTCTTTAGTGTTCGCCTCCACCTTTTTCTCTGCCTTGAATTCTACAATTTCAGTCGACTCCTTGGATTTAACTTCAACTTTTGGCTTTTCTATTTTTTCTATTTTTTCTTCTTTTTTCTCAGACTTTGAGATTATGATCTCTGCATTTCTGTGCACCTTCTTTCGTATGTAAGCCAGTAGTTTCTCAGACTCTATAGTTCCCTCAACTGTTAGATTTTGTGTTTTCATGTCCGTTTTGATGTCAAAAATACCTGCATATGTTATTTAAAAATTAGACAGCTAGATGACTGGACCTCACCTATCACTTGAGCAGATAGAGGTAAGTCGTATCAAAATATCTATTATTTCTCGATATTAGAGTGAGGCCAACCCAGTTATAAACAAACAAACAAACAAACAAATTTTTTTTTTTTCCAGAATTAGTTCTTGTACGGTTACCTTTGTGTTTCAGCAACCTCGTCCGGAGATCGTTCTCGCATTTGGCACAATGCATGTTAACCTTTAATGATGTCGTGCGTAAAATTGCCTTCAAATCACAAGATAAAATCAGTTTATTGCACTATATGTATGATGAATTTATGTATTTCCTTCAACGCAAGTAAAATATTGAGTTTGAGTGAAGAAGACTCACCTCTTTGGTTTCCTGGACTCCTTTAACTTGTGTGACCAGCTCAACCTTTCTTTTGCTTAATTTCTCTATTTGTTTATGAACTTTTGTTACATCAATCACGCCTTTAACCTTAATTTCAGACTTGTTAATATCAAAGTCGACGTTGTGTACACCTGTACAGGAAGAAAAAGCAGCAGGGATAATGCCAAGTGAAGGTCAAAATTAAAATCTGAAGTTTGAGTTTGAAATCGAAGGAAGAGGACGGACCCCGGGTCCTCATAAGAGGCTCCTTGATATCACGTGCACATTGCTCGCAGTGCAGGTTAATTCTGTAGACGGCAGTTATTATCTCGTCAACTTTCTTCTCCTCATCTTTTGATACCATATCAATTAGCAGCAACTCTTGCCACAATCAGTGAAAAATCCTGAAACATCCCAAGCTTCAAATGGCAAGCAAGTTCTACTCTTAAGCTCGTGGGACGGTTGGTGTGGTTTGCTGAAAGTAGCTCACCTGCAACTTTTGACCCTCCAATGTACAAATCCATACATGCCTTCCCAAAGTCTCACCAACTAAATATATTTATTTCTTGAAGAGAGATATGAAGTAACTAATTGGCGACACAACCAAGACGTTCAGGTAACTAATTGGTGCGCTCGAGTAAAGAAGAAGTAACATTCCATGTCAGTGATGGGAAGTATTAACAGTAGATAATTAATCTTTTAACGTTGTTTCAAAATTTAAATATGAAATACTTGTTCAATGGAATAACTTTTAAATAGTAAATAAGTTTTAAATATGAATTTATGGGATTTAAATTTAACATGTCTCTTATATTTTATTGATGAAAAATAGTGATACACCCCTTCTCTATTCCATTTTATTCCAAACCAAGCACAAACTACTCTATCAAATAGTTGCACCCACTTGAGTAAAACCTTGGGGAAAGCATCAAGTATTACTCTCACACTCCAGAACAATTTTACTATTAAACAATCAGTCCGCAAAGCATTCAGTGCAACATTGTCAATTTGTCATTCACAATGGAAAAATTACAGTTAGCTGCCCCGGTAAGTAGTGAACGAGAAAGGTGAAAATAGCAGAGGAACATGAAAATGTTCCCTGTTCTGTGCCTCTCTGATTTCAAACACAATAGAAACATAAGGAAAGAACCCAGATGGACAATACTTGCCTGTATTGAAACTTATTCGGTATATTCCTGGGTTCACAACATCAACCATGCTCATAAGTTGACCACATCGCCCGTCCGCATCTGTAGTTGAAGTCCCCTGAAGTACCCAACCGTCTACACCTATCTCACTGAAAAGGGGACGGGGTTGAGTGCCATTCCACATCTCCAAACACACCTCAACACCGCCAGCTGGACAACCCCGAGAAACATCCAATACATGAGTGGTAATGGGTGGACGGGTTCGAGTTGGAGTTTGAGACGCCTTTCCAGATGAAATGTTGAAAGCAGCAGTCAAATGTCCTCCAATAATGCCCACACGATCTTCTAAAGCAAAGAAAAGAAGAATCAGGTAGTTGAAACATGGACAGCAAGTGGCAGGGCAGCACGAGTACAAAGTAACTCATACCACGGAGAAAGACCTTCATGTATGGATAACAATCAAACACCAAAAGTGATTTGGAATTTGCAGAAATAAACTGCAACATGTTACAAGCACTTATTTATGCTCTCCTCATTTATTTTTAGTTACTCATTACCACATCACAACTTAGTATGTTTCCCGCCAGGCCTGTTGGAATATCAACACACTATCCAATAGTATTTGTAGCCATGAACCTTAATTTTATTTAGTGCAGGCAATGGCAGATCTAGAAAATTTTTTTCTAGGGTCAACATATGTAGTTTTATGTATCTTACAACTGAACTCGATGATGGCTAATACCTTAAAGGTTGTCAAGAACCAGATCATGTATGCTAACAAATACATCTCTATCTATAGAAGCAACTAAACAAATACATCATATATGCTACCAAATACATCTTTCTATAAAAGTAACTCAACAATCATTCAACATGTGATTCCACAATTTTACTTGATGAAGTTCATTGCTCAGAAACCTCATTCCACAATAGCACAAGTAATGGGTAGTAGAAAAAGTGCAAGTTTTCAAAGCAAGGATTAAAATGATCAAAAAATTTTTTAAAAAAATGATATGAATAAGAAAAAAGAATTAAAACAAAATAATCAAAATGGGCAACTCCTTAATGAAAAAAACTAATTAAGAACATAGTGAAATTTTCGAATACATTGAAATATTGAATACTTTGAGTTTGAGTTTACTCATATTTTAAATTTGCTGACTATTAATCACATAATAGTTTGTTTAGTGAGGCATAATTTTGCAAAAAGAACTAAAAATGAAATTATTCCAATGTGTGTATTATGTAATATATAATTTGAAATTAGAAAGAGGGTGTGAAAGAGAGAAAGACACGAGAGATTTAAAAAAAAAAAATGAGACAGATAAGAAACTAAAGTGGATCACTATAAATTTGATTGTGACTTTTCAGTGTTTTATTATACTTCAAAATTCTTTTTAACTGATTTTTTATTCTTAATTTTTCCAAGTGATTGTATTTTATTAGAACATCTAGACTTTGGAAAGAAAAAAAAAAAAAAAAAAAAGAGGGATCAATTGACCCCTTATTTGAACACAGATCCACCCCTAAGTGCAGATGGTAACATTAGTTAACACATTGCAAAGCTATCAACAAACTTAAGGAAATGAGCAAAATTCTCCTAGAGCATTGCAATGAAATATCCATATAAATGATACCTGAGGTGGAATATTTAAAGGATGCAAAAAAGGGTCAACCAAGACTTCCTAAACTGGAATTGAAACGGCAAGAGCAGGACAAAAGGCAACAATAAGAGGTCATTCTGACCCTTGTCCCCTAATATATGCCACTATATTGGTGGCAAAATTGCCTTGGGGCAAAAACGTACAGCTTATTTGCCCTGGAAATACACAATTTAAACTTGAAGCTGTTCTCAATGAGCATGATTCCATAATATAGAAAGCAGCATCCCATCCCCACTTAAGAAGAGTTCAAAAAAGAAACACATGGAAATGAAGAGAAAAATACCTTCTGCTTTTGCTCCAAAACTTTTGGAATGCTGGTTACCGGTTGAAGCAGCTTTTATTTTAGTTGAGAAGAGCTTTCCAAGACGTAGTTCTGTTACTTTCATTTGCTCTTGAGCTGCAATCTCAAATTCAACTATGGGTCTGTTTTGGTACCGTTTCTGTATGGAGCAAAATATTTAACACTAAACAATGAAGTTTATAATTTACTTATAGATTATGGAACTTGGAGAACACTCAAATCCAAACTTCACCTTTAATTCAGCAAGTATTTCAGCAGTACTCCTTCCTGATGCACATATAAGAAATATAAATCCAAACTTTTCCTTATATTGGGCATTCCAGTGAGAAAGTTCCTGCAAAGGGCATGTGGACCAGAAGGAAAAGCGCTGGATAGCTTTTTCAAGACTATAAACTAAAAAAACATTTTCTTTCATAAAGGAAATGGTTCGAGGACCGCACAGGGTAACAGCAATAAAAACAGCATGTAGTTGGATACAGAAACATATCCAGGCAAGAAAAACATAGGAAAGTGGCGAATCAGTATGAAAGCAGGAACTGAAACTCAAATTGTAGCAGGAACTGAACCTGTAAACTGGAATCAGTAGCAGTTGCTAAAGCAGTTGATTGCTCTCCCATGCTCCACCTACACAAAAGCAGGTGCAAAATCACTGAGTAAAAAATAACTTAAAAAGGCGAAGTCAGGAATGAGCAAATAAATTAAAACAAAGAATAGCACTATAACACGTATAGAATGAATTGAAATTTGCCAGAATCTAGTAAAGCTACAAGGGTCTAAATATAGAAATGGAAGGTCAATGAAGGGTATAGTCTAATAGTTACATAGATTATCCAATATAAGCAGGAGAAGGAGAGAGGGTACGAGTCGGGAACTGAACTGAGCAGCGGTGTGAGAAGCTGAGGCGGAAGAAGGCGATTGTCCGATCTGAGGATGAGACGAGAATGCTTCCAGCCAACCATTCACATCAACCTGCACGAAATCATACGATTAGTACATATAGAAAAAGGCACGCAAAAGAAAAGGAGATCCACCTTGTTGAACCAGATCTTTCTGGCTGCAGCGACGGCTTCATCGAGGGAGGTAAAAGGGGAGGCCAACGCCATTTCTTTAGCGAATTTAGTGCAACCACAGCATGCCAGAAAATCTTCCTCCTCAAACATCATTGGTTCCATTTTCCTTTCCTCTTCTTCTTCAGGCGGCAACTGATCGGTGCTGAAATTGACGCCAAATGAATCAAATTGATGAAGGAATTGAAACTTTCCCAAAAATACCGATTTGTCCATTGAGTCCTTTAACTTTTTACTAATTACGTTTGCACGTCACAATACTTTCTTTTTAACCCATTTTCTTATTTTTTTTTCATTAAATTCTTCTCACAATAGTACTTTTTTTCCGTTTAATCCTTTTATTACATTTCTACATAATATTATTTTCCAGCTTTATCTTTTTGTTATTCTTTAATTACATTCTTGTCATAACTTACATTTCAGTTATTCATTTTTTTAAGTTAAATTTTTAAATTTATGAAGTGAAACTTAATATGAGTTTTTCATAGCATTTTTTAAATGCATAATTATAAATATTTTATAATATATATAATGGACGTACTATTAATTTACAGACTTTTTTTCGTTAATTTAATTTATTTTCATATTTATGTTATTCAATAAATGTCATGTATCTCCTCACATATTACTATTTACAATTATCCGTTAAAATATTAAATATTAAAAGCTGATAATGATTTTTTTCAAACAAGGTAAAGATTAATATTTTAAATTTATATAAACTCCACCAATACTACTTTTAAGACAATATTTTTTATTATTTTATTTTTCAATCAACAAAATAATAATTTTTTACTATATACAGTAGATGTAAATAAAAGTTAAGTTTCTTATTGTTTATAGTATTTTATGCATTTATTTTTCAACTACTTAAAAATATAAATTGCCTTTGACAATTATTCTATTAATTGTCATTGTTATTTTTTAAAATGAGTATATGTTAAAAAAAAAAAAAAAACTTATAATCCAATTGTGCAAATTAAGACAAGAATAGACAAATATGAATTTCAACCTTATTTGATTGAACAAAATACCATTGAGGAGAAGTAGCATTATTCCATTATGGTTTTTTTTTTTCTCTAGAAACCTCTTTTTTTGCTGATCAGTTTCATGGTTTCAGTTTAGCAAAAGGAAAAAAGGGAAAATTTTTTATTCTGAATTTTGATATTTGTTATGAGTATTTATTTTGTCTTTCTATTTGATGATTTGATGTTTGGACTCGAATTCTGTTTTATTTGACTATTGAGGAATTTTCATATTAATCATCCTATTGTTAAATTGTGTTTACTACGACTATCAAACTGCAAAAATGAACAAACCAATGTGGATGTCTTTCATCAACCTAATTGTTTGTTTCAAGATGATAAATTTATAAGCAAATCCATGTTGATGGTAGGGAAAGGCTTGAACTAAGTTTTAGAATATAAATGTGGGCCTATAGAAAATATAAGCATGGTCTGGAAATACGATTTACAAGATTTTATTTCATCCCTTGACCCGCGTAATTAACTGGGCTAACTATTTAAGCTTTGGGCAGGAAATGATGTCTAAAGCTTTGCAGTGACGTATCCAGGCAGGTGCGGCCGAGCAGGCAGCTTCAAATCTTCCCACTCTTCATCATCCATTTTGGAAAAGTACTGCTCGACGTTACTGTTACTCACGAGCTCCAATTTAGGAGGTTCCCACTGCACAGAAAATGCGCAAGGAACCAAAAAAAAAAAACGTGAGAAGAATTCGTGAAGGGTAAATTATCCAAGATGCAGGGATATAAAAATAGAAAGTCCGTGCCTTTGGGTTCCTATCCTTGTCCAACAGGATAGCTCTGCAACCCTGCATTAGAAAGGTCGGCTGTAAGGGAATCTGAGGAAAAAAATAGACAATTATAGATGATGTTTAACAAAGCTGAAAACCTCAAAGAAATCCTTGCTAACTTTTCCCTGCATGACATGACAAACCATTCTGTACTCACGAACAAGGCATTGCCCAACACCTTCGAGCCTTCCCTTTCTAATCTGGAACCAAACAAGCAAATGTTAAATTTTGGTTTGAAACAACCCAGAAGCTCCAATAGTACTACTCAATGACACAATTTTCATTTGTTCTATCTTTTCTTAGAAATCGCAAACAAATTCATGGACTTTTCATCTTCACATCAATTTTCTTTTGGAACAATTTCCACCTTCTATTTTTTTCATCCAGTATTTTTAACCTCGTATCTACACTGTTCAGATTCATGGGTGGGAAAAATGACATCTCTACAAATTAGGAAACAATATTACAGTCCTACATTGAACATAAGCGAGTTCACGCCAAATTGAGCAGGGAAAAAAAAACATAACAAGAAATCCACACCATGAAAGTTGGAGAGACATCAAATGAGAGAGTTTCATGATTTCAGTATTTTATGTAAGTTCAAGGTTATGTTTTAGTAATGGTGAATTTCAGGTGTATCATTATTACATTAGAAATTTACTGCTGAGACTAGCTACTTTGGCTCAGATCCAGTGTCTGGGCACTTGCTATCTCTCCATCAAGTCCCTTGCATGTTGTCTGTCAGGATCTTCAGACATAAGATCATGACTGTTAATGAAATCAGAGTTTTAGGGAGAAAAAGACTTGAGAGGATCGAGAGAGAGAAAAAGAGAAGAGGGAGAAGAAGAGATAAGAGAAAAATACTGTATCGATTCATTGATTGTAACCCTAGTTGACAAATCATATATATAATCTGTCCTACGTGGGTTACACATAAGCAATAATCGCCACATCATTAAAACAGTCATCCACCATTACTAATTACAGCCCATAAAATATAGAAATTGCAGTTAAAGTCCCAAATACATTTCCAAATTATTCCTGCATATCTAATTACCCTAACATTGTCTATTGAAAGGATTCAAAATTTAAGAGAGATAATCCTCCAATTTCCCTGGAGAATTAATTTTACAAGTAGTTCATGGTGTAACAATAATACGCATGAAAAGTTTTGGATGTTTACTGGTACTCATCTAGGTAAGGAAGCCAAGGGTTTCAGACACAGTCTGAGGTAGACTATGGTGTTAAAACCAAATAATGGAGATGTGAGCAAGCAGTATTGCATGATGCAATTCAGATGAGAATATATTGAATGGGCGGTCCTGAACATCATGAGCCTGTTGCATCAATGAGTTCATATGAAACTCATCAAAAGGTCAACATTACTGTAACTAAAGATGATGAATAGATAATGTTCGAAAGAGCTATATCTTTCTCAGCATAAATATTAAACTTTTTTGGATTGAATTTGATCTTAGTGATAACATAGTAATTAAAATCAACATTTAGTGATTCAAATTGAAATTTAACAATTCAAATTGAAATTTAATAACTCCAATAAGATTAGTTTACCAGTCAAACGATTTTTAAATCGTCTCTCTTTTCTCACAAATAAGAGTCCAAGTGAAAAATGAGGACCACACTCTATCTTCCAGGTACATCGCTTGGAAGGAAAAGCTGATTTTTAAACAATAGTTTGAAAATGATAATAAAGTGGGATATCTATCGGTGTAAAAATAACCAATAGAGGTACCAGAGTTGCACAACGTATCTTATTAAAACAGTGATTAAGAGCAATGCATTTGTTAGCAGTCAAATACTTGATCTCCATATTTATTTTGAGTATAATGGGGAAAAAGGGCTTTCAAAGGCATGTGAGAGCACCCTTACCGATCTAAGAGAAATCTTAAGACTTGTTGGAGAAGCCTTCTTCAATGACTGAATTGTGGTTAATATCCAAGCATCTGCATTATTCAGGGCCTCCCTCTCCTGCATAATATCATATCCAATGAAATTTTGCAGGAATATCCTATGATTCCATATAACTCACCAAAAGTGGGAAAAGAAAAAGACTAAGAAATATGAAAAGAATTATAACTCATTTTTCTCCAAACAGAATCAATCAATGACTTACAAGAGTAGACAAAATATCTTCAACTGTTCTCTGAGAGAAACATCTGTCAATAACATCCAACCTGAAACCAAGTGACAAACTGAAAATAAAGATCTAGGAAGCACACAATGCCAGACTGGAAAATCTGCATAACCAAGAATAATATTTCATTCTTGCAAAATAAAGTGTTTTTTGATTCTTGTCACGGTAACTAAGGAGTCTTTTAGTTGGAATTTGTGCACATAGATTAGAAGTGTGAAAATGGATCAAGCCATGGGAACAAAATTTGCCTTAACACGGAAATTAAACGGATTGGGGTTGAGTCTAAACGGATTCGTGTTATAAATGGGTGACTTGCATATGACACCAGTTTAAACGGATTGTATCATAGATTGACTCATCTAACCCTTTTAAGGATAAAAATGTAATTTCACATAACATATATATTAAGCAGGCTATGTGGGTTATAGGTATTATACATGTCGTGTTCTAACCTATGTATAACCTATTTAATTAAATTTGATTGAATTTTTTTTATCCATATATGATACATTTAATTAAACGGGTCCAACTTGTCGTGTTCATGTTACTCGTTTAATTTGTGTCATACTCACGTTCAAATATTTGACACGATTATTAAATGGATCATGCTCGTGTTGACCCTAACCATGTTGCATGTTGACGGTTTCATGCCGAACTTGACACACCAACCTATTTTGACACCTCTAATGTTGATAATACACGAGAGTTGTTTGAATGGTTTGCCAGACCTAAAAAAACAAATAAAAAAAATCTTTTTGAAAGTGAATTTCTCAGGAGAAATGAAAATTTCTAATTTTACAAACCATGCAATTAATCCAAGTGTTAAGCTATGGCAATTTCCCATGAGATAGGAACTTTATGCTAGTATGAACGAGAAACTCAACGAATAAGCCATAATTACTCAGAATTTATTATATTTTGGCTCATGTTACAGTTGCCGGAATGTAACTTAAAGTATGCTACCTAAAAGTTAAGCTTAGTTGGTAACTAATACAGATCTTGGTAGATGAATTACGACTGTTAGGGTCACCAAGCTTTTGACTGGTCAAATCTTACACCTATATGGGGGTGAGCATTTGGTATGAACCAAACCATCGCAAACTAAATAAACTGAAATTTTGGGGAGAAGAAACCAAATGGATCAAATATGCATGACGAAACAAACTGAAATGAACCAAATCAATTTTAATTCACAGAGTTAAAAACAGAGCAAACAAAAACAGAACAATCCAAAATTTAAAAAAAAAAAGTGCAAATAAATCTGAAAACAATCATTTCCCCACTGATCAAGGCTATATTGCATTCTTAAACAGGTAGAGAAATGCTGCCATATTAATGTATCCAGGTATCCAGTCGAAAATGATGCAGAGTCATTGCGAATTGCATATGCAGAGCCAAAGCAAAAAAAAAATTAAAAAAAATAAAAAGTATGAAAATCAGTTTAAAAGCACTATTGTTTTAATAGGATAAAAATTAATAGAACTGTGACTTGATCTTAAAAGACCGTGCATAATTAATTAAAAAAAAGAAAATGAGAGAAATTGGACTTTGAGAAAGAAAGAGAAATTGAAGTATGAGTAGCAAAAGGACGCAGTATTTGAACAAGCACCTTTAGAATTAACATTCCAAGATAGTATAGTTTCAAAAGGATTAGAAGAAACAGTAGAAATCAGAAGGATTTAAAAATCCAAGTAATATAAAGTCAAAAAAAAAAACATGAAGTACAGAATAGAGAAAACCAAAAAGAACCAAAACTTACTTCGACAGAATCAAAATGGTAGCTCTTCATCATGCTTCTAAGCATCAAAAACATTGAGAGAGTGAGTAGACCAGCAACTTGAGTCAAATCAACCCCTATTTGCAGAGAGAGCTCTCTGTCTCTAAAAATGAAAATGAGCAAATCTTGTTTGAATAATGACGAGAAAGATAGGATTTTGAAGCAAGACTTAATGTCATTGTTGGTTAAAGATTTTTGAGCAAAAGCTTGGGATTTGGCAGTGGAACGGCTGGGAGAAGAACAGAAGTATAAGAGACACTCAAGGTCGAAGAACTGCAAGGAATTATGGATTTTGACATTTTGGCAGTTTTATTAGGAGTAAAATGCTGCTTTTAAGGGAAGGCCATACCTCTGCATTTCACATTTCGATTGTTCCCTTGTGTTGACAGAAAACCAAACCAGAAACCTAACGTCTGAATTTCTGGATTCCTTACCAAACCGAATCAATTTAACCAAAAAACTGAACCAAATAGATTGAACAGCCTTGGTTCAGTTTTTCGGTTTGAACCAAAATCTGCTCTCACCTACCTAGATGCATTTTACACAACTTCTTCATCTACATTTTTTTCCCCAAAAGTAAATGAAGTAAAAAATATTAACATAAAATTAATAAAATTTTTAAAGTTCATAAAATTTTGTAGCATAATTTTTCAAGTGCTTGGAATGGTTAAATACAAGGCCTATAGATATTGTTTTTAAAGAAGCTCAAACGTAGATGGAAGCTTTGATAAGACCTGGTTGTAAAATAAAAATTAGGGTTTTATAAATTACACCAAGCAAAAGCTAATGTTTTGATGGGGTGAAGGAAGGTCTAGTTAAGGCAGGGTAAGGCAAAGTATGGCAAGCTAAGGTAATAATCTTTTTTAAGTTTGGGAGAAAGGTAACGTAAAAGAAGATTAAATAAGTTTTGTGTTGTTTGATTTGAAATTATAGGAAGATAAGGCTAAATAGAAAATTACAAAAATATCCTTCTTATGAAAATAGTTATTTTAAATATTTAAATTGATTAGAATCATTTTTTAATAGATATTAAATATGGTTAAAGATATTTTTAAGAAGCCTGTGAATGAAACATGAGAAGAAAGAACAAAAATGGAAAAGATATGAATCGGGGAAATTTCAAGTTTTAAAAAAATAAATAGCGACAACAAAGGAAATTAAAAGTTAAAACCCTCTCCAACCCCCCCAAATCAGTAGGTTGGAAAAGGGGAGGTGTCATGGGTTTTCAATCCCCAAATAACCTTCAAAAAACCCCCCAAATAACCTTCGAAAAAACTTTCTTTTAAAACAACCATCGTTCCAAACCACTAAAAAAAATTCAACTTTATGTTCTCTTACCTTATTTTAACCCAAACAGTCCTGCATCCAAACAATCTCTTAGAGGAATACATAATGACAAAGAGAGAAAAAAAATATTGTGTGGGAATTATCTCTCTCTTTTCCTCCATCTTCTTCTTTTTCTTTACATCTTTGTGCTTCCTTATTATCGTTATGAGGAATTCTAGTTTTGGACATCCAGTTTGCACACCACAATGATCCAAATAGTCAGAGTACCTTGATCCAGAATGCAGAACCTGGATTGTGGTACTTTTTTTCTATTGGGTGGTGGATGGAGAGCATATTAGGTAAGTATTACATACATTATGTATGCTATGCAAGTGAAGGCTAATTGCCAGACTACAGAGTCCAAGCACTGAATCAGTAGCTTAGACTCACTAGAAAATGCTCATCCAACACAAGAAATAGATTATTGAATCCTATAGAGTAGACCATTTACAGACTTTCTTATAGAGTAGACAGAATAAGAATTTTATATGTCAACTTAAAAACTAACCAGTGATAGCTACTTTTCTCTTTTAAATATGGTTGTTGAGAGTATTCATCAATGATAAGTGAAATGATGGCAGGGTCGCTTGTATCTGCTTTGTACAATGCTTCTTGTAACAAAGACAACTTCTGCCAATCAAGTACAGCATATTGTCAGAAAAGAAAAACCAATAAAGAGCATGAGTGCTCATAAAAAGGTGAAAGAGATGTTCTGTACATCAGAGGCACAGAGCATCAGAGCAGTGGAAGGACATACTAAATGCATTCAGACCCCAATGTTGGGATTCAGATTGGTAGATCTTTAGAACTATCACTCATGGTGAGCTAGGTAGCATATTCTCCATAATGGATAAAGAAACAATGTAATTTCATCATACTAGAATAGGAATTAGCATGGTTCTCATAAGCAATCTTGAGCTCATAAGAATAAGAAAGTGAGAACATCAGATAAACTTAAAATTTAGCTAGCATGATATGTAATCATAAGATTGATATTACTGTGAAGTCCTGACATGCAAACAAATCAAACTGAGTTACTGATACATTCTTAAAAAATTTAATATAAGAACTTTTCCCTCTGAACATATGAGCTTCAGTCGAAATAAAGTCAATGATTTCATTATGAAACACATACCTCTGATGGGACAAAGTGGGTTGCAAGGCCACATGCAAGCATTTCAGCACCATCCAACCTTGCACCGGTAAGTCCAACATATTCCCCTGCCGAAAGAAATATAGAACCAAGAGTTTAACATGTCAATCTGCAATTTCTCGTCAAGAAAGAGAAAACAAATGGGGTTTGTGGCACAGATAATTTTTTATTGCATAAAAAATAAGCAAGTAAACCAAAATTGTTCACATTCAACTGACAAATCAATTTGATAGTAATTGGGAAAAACAAAGACATGACACATGAACGAGCTCAAAATTTAAAATAAAAAATGATAGCTCAAATAATGAGATAAAAATGGCACCACTAAAAATATAGCTTGAATGTTGCCATGAAAGCAGAAAAAGGTCTGAAACCAAGACATGCAAGCAGTGATGTAGCTAGAAAAATTACTGGGGGGGAGGGTCCACTTAAAATATATAGTTTACAAAAATTATATTTATATATAAAATAAATATTAATAATGATAAATCCTTGAAAAAACTATTATAATCTAATTAGGTTAAACCTCACTCTTTTTTTCATTGCATGAAATCTCCTGTATTACATCCCTGTAATCACGTCTCTTTCAACATAAGTCATTAAACAATCAAACCATAATTCATCTTCCATTTTAATACAAGGTCTACTTTTTAATAATTGTTATTAAATCATTAAAATTTTATTGCTAATAACTTTGTTAAAATGCTATAATTCAGTTAAATACAATGTGCAATCATGTCAAATACTGCCATCTAATATTAATTTGCTAAACTCCATAAATTAAAATGCGTAAATTGAATACTGTAATCATTAGCCCATGAGGACCATCCAAAAGCTCCATGTGTATAATTAAGTATAAATTTATAATTTTAAATAAAATCAATGAAAAAAATCAAAATTTAACACTCCTTTTCTTTATAGTAATTACAAAAAAAATTATATTATTATAATATTAATGTTACAAAATATAAACCCAAAGAAAAAAAAAATAATAATGATAACAACTATGATGTATCAAAAATAATTTTTAACCTAAGTTGGAGTTAAATAACAAAAACATGATAAATTTATGGGCTAATTGTAGATAAAACTTTTTGTCTTGTATAAAAATTCATCATTTTTACAAGAAGCAATTTTCTTCAATCCACAAAGAGCTAGAAGTAATTAAATATCATGTGCTATTACAAGCTCCAAATGCCAATAAAAGTGATTACAGTGAGGATGAAAATTAATGAATTTGAAATAGCCCACTATGAAAATGACAAAGCCACAAAGAGTTTATCCACCATGAAAAATGATTTTAACATTTTTTTGAAAAAAAATACTAAATTATTTTTTTCCAAGTGTGGCTCTTCCCTGCATGCAAGCTAAATGAAGAAGCTGGAACACATCTCCATTTTCAAGAAATTCAAGTTCATTTTAAATATGGAGTAGGGGCATGTATAAGGAGAAACAAGGATATAAATGGCATTACCAAAGAATCCAGGAAGCCTTGACAAGAAATAAGAGGCACCAACATCAGGAAAGAGTCCAAGAGCTGTTTCAGGCATCGCAAAGATCTACAAAAAGTCTCAAAAAGAAATGTTTTCAGAAGTCAACTTCTGAGACTGTGGAAAACATCCAACACATAAATTCAGCTTTGTCCAGGCTTTTGCATGTTCATATTGTTGACTTACTGAACAGGGAGGGTCTTCATTGCATTTTCATGATTAATAAATGAACGCAAACAAATAATTGCAGATTCATTAACAAAGAAAACCTTGACATCATTAAGATATCAGTTACAAAAACGTTCACTTCTAAGAAGGATGAGAGAAATTCCCCATTGGTTCAAAACTGAACTGAACTAAAGAGAGAAAGGCACCGAATTCTCAGTTGCAACGCGGAATCTTCCATGCATTGAAGCACCAGCACCACCTCCCATGACAATTCCATTAAGAATTGAAACCTTCAAGACAGTTAGGGAACAAATTAAAAAGTTATTGGTAGTGCAAGCCTATATCACAGGTTGCATACCTGAGGTTTAGTGTATGTTGCCATAACATAGTTTAACATGAATTCCTTCTCAAAGAACTTGGCACCTAATCTCCAATTGCCTGATGTATGCAATGGAAAGGAAGTTATCAAATTTAATATCAATAATGATTCTCAACATTTGATAATGAGATTCTCCACATTCAGGTAAGCAAGCTGAGAGGTGTCTATTGATTTTGATAGAAAGGGAAAAAAAAATTACTGAAATCACCATGAGATTTGGGTCAGTTGGCATAATATGCACTTCCATAAATATTTCAAAATGAGTTATGTTGTTCCATGAACGCTGCAAGTGACTCTACAATTTACTCATTGATTATAAAACTACAAAATTTTCATTATACTTTAGTCCCTAGCATTTTAAATTAGCCCACAATTTAGTCCTTGAAAATATGACTAGTTCCTTTATTGCTAATATTATACAAGAATTCAGTCCGTCTTCATACTTTTTAGTGATGGCAGTATAAGGACTAAAATTGCTTCTTCGAGGGCTTCTAACAATTCACCTATAGAAAAAAAAAATGAACAGTGTACAATACAAGGAAAAAAATAAGATTAATAAATAAAAACACGAATAGCAGACAAAGGATTTACATCTAAAGCAAGGGTTTGGATGATTTCAGAATCTGAAGAATAACGTTTACACTAATGTTTAGAGTTTGAGGGACTAACAATTACCAGAATAGCTAACAACTTCTAACAACAACTAAAACAGTTACTTTTACCATTGGGGGCAATGACAGTTGATAAAAGGAACCAAAAAAAGTATCAATACCGTCATGAATATCACGAACCACGGCAGGAACATCACCGCCTGCACAAAATGCTCTTCCATTCCCCTACATGGTAATAGCCAGGAATGATTAATATATCTATATAACAACTGGTATAAGCAAATGTAACTTAGCTCTATAGAAAGTTAGAGGATCTGCATATTCCAAGGAAGATGAAGCTGGAGCCAATTAAAATATGAGTAATCAAAATTGGAGATAAAGTCAGTGATCGCGACCTTGAGAACAATGAATTTGACATTATGATCCTCCTCATAAGCAAGGAAATGCTCTAGTAGAAAAGTAACCTAGAATACATTAACATAAATGGAGTTAATAGACTCTCCTCTAGCATAATAGGAAAGGAAAATCAAATGAAAAATAAGATTCAGAAAGAGCACGAATCAAATACCATTTGATAGGAAAGAGCATTCAGTTGTTTAGGTCTATTCAATATCAAGGTTCTTGCAGACAAGTTCTCCTCTAACAGGACCTGTCATCAAATATTAAATGGAACCTCCAATATCCAAAGAATAGAAGTTAAAACACAAAGGTAAGGAGGAGGTTCACACCTGCTCTTGCTGGCCTCTAGCCGAGGTGAGAGCAGCCATCGATTTTGAATTGTAGTAAATAATCCTTCTCGGAGCACAGAAGATAACAATATTTGTTAGGGGTGGCGTTATGGACAGATCGTCATATTTTACTTATATTAAAATGGAAAAATAATAATTACGTCCTAAAATTTTGACGTAATTAACACTTGAAGACCTCAATTTTCAAAAATTAATTTTGAAATCCCTAAGTTTTAATTCCATCAACATATACATCCTTCTGTCTAAAATCAACACTTTTTGCCGTTAGTCTTTGCAATTAAAGCGAGTCCGATGAGAGAGAAATAAAATAAAACCCAATAAACACCCCCAACCAAATTCATTCAATACAATACGCTAATCAACAAGGACAAATAGCCCCTGTAACAATATTCCGGAATCCCAAAAAAAGAAAGGGTCAATGTACGAGATAGGGACCTTCGCCTTCACCACTTTTGCTTGCGTTGCTGTCACAAATCCTTGGACAAATCCTTGGACTTTCATGATTGATTGCCTTCACAAATCCTTTTTAGTTTCAAAGAAAATTTCGCAGTTCTGGCCTCAATCTCTAATTTCTCTACGCACTAATTGATTGTGGTTTTTCGGTTATTAATTGCTATGGGCATTACTGTAAATAATTAATCTTTCGGGTTTATGGCTTTTTAGATGAGGGCATTATCGTACTTCCATGTTCATTTAAGGTAAAAATGTTGATTTTAGACGGAATGCTGTATCTGCTGACGGAATTAAAATTTAGATATCTCAAAATTGATTTTTTTTTTTTTTTGAAATTGAAGTCTTCAAAGTTGATTAGGCTAAAACTTAGATATACAGTTATTATTTCCTATTAAAATTGACGAAGGCTTTTCTTACCGTGCAAAAATGCTTATTTCTGTATAGATACAGAATTAATAATTTCATGATACATTGCCAGTTAATCTACCACAACAGATCACAAGTTGATAGATTGATTTTTTTTTTTTAAGTTGTTTTTAAATGTAATCTTTATCTCACAATTACTTTTTCAAACGGTACAAAATCATTTTATAGTATAAAGAAAAATGTTCGATAATTTTTTTATGATAAATATATTATATCAAACAAAACATATGATAAGAGAGTTATGAAATTAAAAGCCTATAAAGATAGTAAAAGGTCACCTTGATGCTTATATATTAATAACTAAAATTTTATCTTATGCCAGTTGTATTTTTTTTTAATTGATAACAATGTAAAATTTTATAATGACGATAATTACATCTTAATTAATAATAATAATAATAATAATAATAATAATAATTTTGAAAGGCATGTTGGACATAAAATAATTGCCACTTTATATAATAGATTTTTCTAATTTAAGAGTCTAAGTAACAAAATAATAAGGTTATATTATTTTAATAATGATAAAATACTATTATTTTAATATATGATTAGTTTATTTATGTTATTAAAATGAAAAAGAAAAAAGAAATAAATTTTTTTAAATAAGAGAACCGATGTCTTAATTTGTATTATTAAAAATTATAAGATTGAAAACCTTATCTCAATCACAAAAAATAAAATAATAATAATTCTATTAACATATGGTTAACCTAATGTGCAAATAGTAAGTAATTTTATTTTAATTAAATCTAATGGTTCATAAGAAGTCATTAAAATCTAACAATATAAAAAGACTTCTTTATAAATACAGAAAGTTTCTCTTCTTTACTATTGTTTTACCCATTGATGAAGTTACCTCATTTTCATTTGAAACCAATATAATTTTCTATTATTTATATATTTTCATTTATATTTTGTTGTCTTTTTAATGTGGTACTAACATTAAAATTATAAAAATTTTAATTATTTTAAATTAAATATTTAATTTAATTTTCTTTATTTCTATAAATACTATTCAATTTATTCTTGGAAAAATTACATAGTCCCTTGTTGAGGTTTTGAAGCTTGAGGTATTGCGCAAGAAAAAGATAAAGTATTTTGAGTATTGTATTCAAAATCGGAAAAGAGAATTACATTATATTCACTTTGTACATGGTTTTATATAGTTGTAATTGGTAATCGCTTATGCCACGTCAATTTATATTCTATAATTTAGTTATAACTATCTAACAGATTTAAGTTGGGTTGTATGAAGCATTGGGCCCATTGATGTATGGATCATGGATCAATTATGTGTTTGAGCCTACTGTATACTCTTTCACCCCCCCCTCCCCTCAAGATGGAGCATGGTAGATGGACTAAGCCCATCTTCGACTATAAGTTCTGAAATTGCTTCATAGGGAGAGATTTGGTGAGGATGTCGTCCGTTTGAGACTGAGAAGATATATGTGAGGGTTGTAAGAAACCATCTTGCATGTGCTGTTGGACAACTTGACAATCGATGTCAATATGTTTTGTCCGCTCGTGGAATATTAGGTTGGCCGCAATGTGGGTGGTGGCTTGATTATCGCAATAAAGCGAGATCGAAATCTAGAAATCCTTGAGCAGGTAAGATATCCACTTGAGTTCATAGCTTGTGTTCGCCATACTCCTGTACTTCGCTTCAACGATAGATCGACTAACAACTGATTGTTTGTTTTTTATTTTCGAGGAAATTAAAAAGTCACCAAGGAAGATACAATAGCTGGTAACGAATCGATGGGTTGCGATGCAGGCGACCCAATCGGCGTCGCAATAGGCATTGAGATGGAAATTATTGGATGAGGGGAAGAACAAGCCCAGATCTGGAGAACTATTAAGATATTTAAGAAGGTGAAGAGCTACTTGAAGGTGTCCTGTGCAAGGAGTTTGCATGAACTGACTTAACTGTTGGACAACAAAGGTAAGGTCCGATTTGGTCATACTGAGAGACAATAGCTTGCCAACAAGACGCTAATATCTCTCTAGGTCAGTGAGAGGGGACCCTATCTTAGGTACAAGCTTTGTACCTTAGACTAACGGTGTCGTTGCTTCTTTTGTATTCTTCAAGCCAGAATCTGCAACTAGATCTTGTATGAACTTTCTTTGAGATAAAAATAGACCATTAATAGATCTTGCTATCTCTAACCCAAAGAAGTATCGAGCCTAACCCAGATCTTTGATAGTGAAGGATTTGTGGAGATGATTTTTAACAGCTAGGATATCCGCCTCATTCGGCCCTGCAATTAAGATGTCATCAACATAGACAATGAGAATGAGAGAGTTGTCCCCAGTGCCCTTAGTGAATAGGCAATGGTCATTAGGAGATTGTTGGAATCCATAAGTTAAAAGATTAGTCGTGAGTTCCTTGTTCCATTGACGACCTGCCTGCTTTAAGCCATATAGGGAACATTTCAATTTGCACACTTGACTAGAAGTGACTTTAGTATAACCCTAAGGAATCTGCATTTATATATTTTCTTCGATGAACTCATGTAAATATGCATTATTTATATCTAGTTGGTGTAATGACCAACCCTTGGCAGCCACAAGAGCAAGAAGGATTCTGACAGTGACCAGTTTAGCCACTAGTGAAAAACTGTCTGTATAGTCTAGTCCCAACATTTGATTATAGCCTTTAGCTACTAAGCGGGCTTTATATCGACCCACAATGCCATCTTGTTTGTATTTTACTCTAAAAACCCATTTGCAGCCAATGGGTTTCTTATCTTTGGGCAAACTAGTCAATTCCCATGTATGATTTGCTTTTAGAGCATCAAGTTCACTCTACATAGCATCCACCCAATGTACATCCTATTTTGCATGACTATATGATATAGGTTCATGGATTTTGGACAGGTTTTGGTCGTAGGTAAGATAATCTTGGGAGAAAAAATAAGAAGAGGGGTTGATGTACTTACTTTGAATGCTTGCAGGTGATGATGTATAGTTGAGGGAAGTTGCTGAGGCAACAATATCTGACAATTAGGTTGGTTTGGATGTAATTCTGGTGCTTCTCTTGAGTTGTGGGGTTACAGGTAAGGAAGGTAAGGATATTGAGATAGGTTCTGGTGGTATGGTAGGTGATGTATTAATGTTTGGTTGTCGCTGTGTAGAGTGGTTGGTGTAATCTGAGCTTGATTTTCATGACTGGGTGAAGGGATAGATGAGTTTTGGTGATCTGCAGGTGCTGGGTAATGTGTGGGACTTGTGGTAATTGTGTAGTCTTGAATAAGTGAGTCTAGTTCTGCAATGCAGTTTGGTAGTGTAAAAGTGGTGGTTTGTTCAGGATGTGGTGAATGATAGGAAAAATGTGTTCACAAAAGGAAACATCTCTAGATTGGAAGAGTCTTTTGGTGTGTAGGTCATAGACTTTGTACCCTTTCTGTTGTGTGGTATAGCCTAAAAATACACAAGGAATGGCTCTAGGTTTCCCTTTGTGTGGTCTTACATCAAAGGCATAGCATAAACACCCTATAGTCTTGAAGTAACTGATGTCAGGGGCTTTTTTGTATAATAACTCATAGGGTGACTTCCATTTCATATGTTCACATGGTATTCTGTTAACTATAAGTGTGGCACTCGAGAATTTCTGACCAAAAAACTTTAGGGAGTTTTGATTGTAACATGATTACTCTCCCAATTTGCAGCAGGGTTTTGTGCATTCTCTCAACCCTTCCATTTTGTTGAGGAGAGTAGGGACAGGTCAGTTGGTGTGTGATTCCTTTGGTGGTGAAAAGTTCTTTAAGTTTTTTGGTTGACAAATTCAGTGTCGTTGTCTGTTCTAATTATTTTAACTTTAGTGATAAATTGATTTTCAACTAGTTGTAGGTAATGAGTGACTACATTGTGAACCTGACTTTTGTGTGATATCATGTAAACCCATGTAAATCGACTATAATCCTCAACAATAGTTATCATGAACCAATCTCCTGTTATAGAGCTAATGGAGTAGGGTCCACATACATCTATGTGAATGAGAGTAAATGGTTGACTAGTCTGGCTATGACTGGTGGGAAAGGGTGTTCTCTGTTGTTTAGACATAGGACAAATCAAACAATCAAAGGAATTTGCATTAAATTGTGTAATTTGAGACATATGTTTGATTCTAACATCTGAAACATGCCCTAGTCTATTATGCCATAGTAAACTAATGTGTTTGCTATGATCTTGACAAGTATTGGTCATGACAATATTATTTGAAACAGAAAAAACTGAAAGTTTGTCGTTAATAAAAGAGTTATGGTCTAGGTGGTACAAGTCCCCAACAAATCGCCAACACATTATCAGTTAGCAAATCTTGCAAGAAACAATGGTCAGGTAAAGTTTTAATAGAAATATGATTTTATTTTGCCAAGGTTAAGACTGATATTAAATTGCAAGTGAATGTTGGTATATAAAGGACATTGTATAGGGTTAAATTCTTATGTAAAATGATGTTTCCTGTGTGGGTGACCATTTTTATGGATCCATCTGGCAGTTTGATAGGTTTAGGGTGAGGTAGTTTCCTTAAGGTTTGAAAATGTGTTGAGCTGTGGGTCATGTGGTTAGTGGCACCTGTGTTCACTATCCAGTCCCCTGTATTAATATTAGTCATACATTGAGGATATGTAATAGATAAAGTACCTGCAAAGCTGACTACATTTGCAATAGAAGTGTCATTAGGTTGCTCCTCCATTACCCCTTTCCCTTTAAATGCTTTCATGATCTCTTGCTGGACCATTTTTGCAATACTGTCTTTGAGATTATTATACTTGTCTTGGTATAATTCTGATTCTGTGAGTGGTGTTTCAGCAGGTTGGACTGTCATAGTTGCATTTGCCCTGACACCCTTGGATTTCTGATCATGATACCATTACGGATATCCATGCAGCTTGAAGCAAGTTTCTCTTGTATGCCTCCCATTCCTGCAATAATCACAAAATCTTTCCTCTTTCTTATTATTGTAATTCCTCATGTCTTTATTAGTTGATTTTTGGTGATTCCCTGTCTATTTTGCATTACTGCCTGTTGTTCTTTGAAAATTTCTAGGGGGGAACTTTTATACATACGTAGTTGCATTGTTTCCACTAGATTCAAAAGTCATATTATGGACATCTGACTACATTTGCAATAGAAGTGTCATTAGGTTGCTCCTCCATTACCCCTTTCCCTTTAAATGCTTTCATGATCTCCTGCTGGACCATTTTTGCAATATTGTCGTTGAGATTGTTATACTTGTCTTGGTATAATTCTGATTCTATGAGTGGTGTTTCAGCAGGTTGGATTGTCATAGTTGCATTTGCCCTGACACCCTTGGATTTCTGATCATGATACCATTACGGATATCCATGCAGCTTGAAGCAGGTTTCTCTTGTATGCCTACCATTCCTGCAATAATCACAAAATCTTTCCTCTTTCTTATTATTGTAATTCCTCATGTCTCTATTAGTTGATTTTTGGTGATTCCCTGTCTGTTTTGCATTATTGCCTATTGTTCTTCGAAAATTTCTAGGGGGGAACTTCTATACATACATAGTTGCATTGTCTCCACTGGATTCAAAAGTCATATTATGGACATCTCTCTATTTTTCAACTCTAAGCACCATAGAGTAAGCCTTGTTCATAGTAGGGAAGGGATCCATTAGTAAAATTTGGTTTTTCACATTGTCATAAGTGTCATTTAATCCCATCAAGAACTATATGAGTCTGTTTGTGTTTTCAATTTCTGTTATTGCTTTAATCGCACCACATTCACAGTTAGGCAGGGGGCTTAAACAAGTAACCTCATCCCATAGTTTCTTGAGTTTGGTATAATAAGTCACCACAAGCAGATTTTTCTAAGTTAAAGTTGAGATCTCTTGTTTAATCTTGTAAAGCAGGGGCTCGTTACTTTCACCAAACCTTTCTGCTAATTCTTTCCACAATTCATAAGCACTGTTTGTATATAGAAAAGCCTCTACAATTTCTTCGTATATTGAGTTCAAGATCCGAGAGGTAACTATGCTATCAACCCTAGTCCATTTCTCATAGAGTGGAGAATCTGGATTGGGCTTTGTGCATTTGCCATTGGTAAAACTCAGCTAATCTGTAACGGTTCATATTTTAGAGTCTTTTCCGGTGTCGGTAATAGTGCTTACCGGTCTGTAAATAGTACCATCAGTTCAGGAATTTGTATTATTTTGGTCCGAAAAAATTACCCCGTGTCTAATATTATAATTAATATTTTTGGAGCATGTTTGTATGATTTAAGTGGGTAGACAATATTTTCGGAGAATTGCGGTAACTAGGGAATATTATTATTATTGTGGTATATTGAGGAATAAATGGTGAATTATTTTTGAGGAGTTAATTTAATTAAATTGAGGAGTTAAATAATATTTAAAAATGAATTATTTGAGAAATATTTAGAGCCATTGGATGAGATTACCTAAGACTTGATCTTAGCCATTGATTAAGCATGAAATGAGAAGCAAAGTTTGACTTTTCTACTTAAATTACCAACACTTTCTCTCTCCTCCCTTCTTCCTCCACGCCAACTTCTTCTTCCT
>CANUEX010194366.1:0-20021 GCA_948099535.1 Jatropha multifida | reverse complement strand
TTAAAGCTCAAATTTGAATTCTAATGTTTTAGCAATTTTCATGACTTAAAGAAGGTTTTGAAATTATAAAATGAGTTTTATGGTTAAGTGTTTAAAGTGATGTATTTAATGGTTTTTGAGTTAGTAATTATGGTTTTTGATAAAGGAAGCCTTTCCTCTTTTGCTGTTATAAAGAGACCAAACCTCTATAGTAGGTAAGGCTTGATTTTCATTTCTTTTAAAGCTTGATGTAAGTATTTTTATATCATATTAAATATATTTGTTTTGAATATGTTCAATTGAATTTGTTAAGCATGAGAAAAAGGAGAATGTGATGGTTTTGTAAGTTGTAAGTTAAGAAATTTTGAAATAATGAGTATCAAGTGATAAAGTGTTTTCTTTTGATTAAGGATGGTGAATAAGTAATATGATTTTCATGAAGGAATGATTTGATTTTGGGCTCTACTATACATAATTGAAATATAGTAAAATGTTGATATTGATATATGAGCAAGCTCGGATTATCAGCCCATTCTGTTATATGAAAGCTATGATCATATGCTAAGGTTATCAGCCCTTATAAATAGGTGGACACGCTTATTATTTGTGGTAGTGCTTGCACAAACCACGGTTATGTGATATGTGGTGGCGGTTTCACAGGCCATGGTTATGAGATATGGGAGTGGCGGTGTCACGGGCCACGATTGAATGAATCTGGTCATATTTCTTTTTTGTATGTGTACGAGCCCTTAATTAAGAATGGAATTTTATTCTTCTATAAGAAAATGAAGATATATTTGTATTTATGAATTTCCTTAACTAAGAACGTAATTTTATTTCGTTATAAAGAAATCGGAGACATATTTGCACTTGTGACATTTTTCTTACTTTTATTAGATTATGAAATGTCCTTAATAGGTGAATTTCTTTATGGTTTCAAAATATTATGAATTAATCAGCACGATATCAGTGCTTAATATATATTTTGATTTGAGTATTTTTAAAAGATATTTGAGATTTATTACTTGGCATCTTTTGCTATTTTAATTGATAATTATTTAGCACCACTGAGTCTTCCACTCAGCGCGTTGATTTTTATCACGCACAGGTTGTGAGCTGTGGGGGCTACTCAAAGATTGAAGGAATAGCATCAGAGTAGAAGTATAGCTTTTGGGTAGGCCATGTACTAAAATGTGAATTATGGCATGTATAGACTTATTGTAAACAATATTGAGGTTGTAAATATTGAAATAACATTTAACGAAATCGATGGTTGATTAAGTATTTTATCTTATTGTATACATGGTGTATGAGTGGAAATATATATATTTCATGGAATGAATGGTGTATTAGCATGATAGAACTTAAGTAAATTAATGCAACCTTTTAGAAGTGCTTGTGACATGTTGTGATGAACTGGAGTTTTGGGGTTTAGAGAAATTATATTGAAAGTGTTTATATTTTCTTTGTGTAGCAAGTAAAATTTTAGGGGAAACTCTTGCGAAATTTTCGTAAGAATTTCCTTAAACTTTATTTTTTAAATTTTTAATTACTTGCCTCTTTATGAAAATCTAACCACTTCTAATATGTGATCTAGAGTTAGTAAGTGATATAAGACGGTGCTCCGGCACCAAATGTGGCATTTGTCATCTGGTCCTTCGGGATTTGGCGGCGGGTGTTACACAATATGGTCAAATGATGAGGTATATACTAACTCTAGCAGATGGGACCCTCATACCGCTCCACCAAAAGCATGTAATGACCCTAGATATGAACCCTAGAATTATATGCACTCTTCATCATGAAACCATTTTAGTATAACATCCATGTATCACACGTTAAATGTCATGGACCAAGAGTCTAAACACCAATCCAGTGGTTAACCATACACCAATCCCTATCTGAGGAAATATATCCAACCGACTACAAACGTCTCAAACTAGACTTGAGCATCTCAGATTAGAAAAAACCTCAAATTAGACCTGAGCACCCTAAATTACCAAAAAGCCTTAAATCAGACCTAAGCACCTTCACTTCCCAAACTAGGGGACAATGCTCAAGTCATGCCATCAAATCTTGGCTTGTGCATAGCTTCCTCCTATCCCAAAAGCCTTAAACCAGACCTGATCACTTCAGACTACAAAAGCCTCAAATCTGACATGAGCACCCCAAAATGCCAGAAAGCCTCAAACTTGACCTGAGCACCTCATATTACACTAAAGCCTCAAGCCTAACCTGAGCACCCCAGATTATCCAAAAGCCTTGGATCAGACCTAAGCACTCTCAATGCCCTAGTTATGCCATCGAATCTTGGCTCATGCAATGCTTCGTCCTATCCAAAAGCCTCAAAACTAACCTAAGCACCTCAGATTACTAAAGCCTTAAATCAGACCTAAGCACCTTCACTTCCCAAACCAGTGGGCAATGCCTAATTTATGCCATCAAATCTTGACTCGTGCATTACATCCTCCTATCCCAAAAGCCTCAAACCTGACCTAAGCACCTCAGATTACAAAAGCCTTAAACTTGACTTGAGTACCCTAAACTACAAAAAGCCTCAAACCAGACTTTAGCATCACAAACTAGAAAAAGCCTCAAAACAGACCTGAGCACCCTAAATTACTAAAAAGCCCAGATCCGACCTAAGCACCCTAAATTACTAAAAAGCCTAGATCCGACCTAAGCACCCTAAATTACTAAAAAGCCTAAATCCAACCTAAGCACCTTCACTCCTAAACCAGGGGGCAATGCCCGAGTTATGTCATCAAAACTTAGCCCACGCATTGCTTCCTCCTATCCTAAAGCCTCAAACTTGACTTGACCACCCTAAAATACAAGAAGCCTCAACCAAACTTAAGCATTTCAGACTATAAAATGCCTCAACACAGATCTGAGTGCCCTAAATTACCAAAAAGCCTTAGATTAGACCTAAGCACCTTCACATCCTAAAGCAAGGGGCAATGTCTGAATCATGCCATCAAATCTTGGTTCGTGCATTGCTTCCTCCTATCCCTAAAGCCTCAAACTAGACCTGAGCACTTCAGACTAGAAAATCCTCAAATCTGACATGAGCACCTCAAAATACCAAAAAACATCAAACCTGACCTGAGCACCTCAAATTACACTAAAGCCTCAAGCCTAACCTGAGCACCCTAGAATATCCAAAAGCCTTATACTCTTAATGCCCTAGTCATGCCATCGAATCTTGGCTCATGCATTGCTTCCTCCTATCCAAAAGCCTCAAAACTGACCTGAGTACCTTAAATTACCGAAGCCTTAAATCAAACCTAAGCAACTTCACTTCCCAAACCAGGGGGCAATTCCCGATTCATGCCATCAAATCTTGGCTCGTAAATTGCTTCCTCTTATCCCAAAAGCCTCAAACCTGACTTGAGCACCTTAAATTACAAAATCCTCAAACCTGACGTGAGCATCTCAGACTTCAAAAAGCCTCAAACCAAACTTGAGCATCTTAGACTACAAAAAGCCTCAAAGCAGAATTGAGCACCTTCACTTCCCAAACTATGGGCAATGCCCGAGTCATGCCACCAAATCTTGGCTCATGTATTGCCTCCTCCTATCTAAAGGCCTCAAATCTAACCTTTGAACACACCAGACTACCAAAAGCCTCAAACCAAAACTGAGCACCTCAAATCACCAAAAGCCTCAAATCAGACTTGGGCACCTTAAAATACTAAAAAGCCTTATATCAGACTTAAGCACCTTCACTTCCCAAACTAGGGCAATGCACAAGTCATGCCTTCAAATCTTGGCTCGTGCATTGCTTTCTTCCACCCAAAAAGCCTTAAAACCTTACCTGAGCACCCTCTATCACCAAGAAGTATGAAGACTTGATTGATGTAGACTCTCTCCCACTCTTCCTAGAGGCCAAGCTGCTTGCCAAGTTTAAGATGCTAGCCATAAACAAGTTTGATGGCACCACATGCCCTAAGAATCACCTAAAAATGTATGTGGATGCCCTCACTCCTCTTGATGTGAACAATGAGCTCCTGGCTCAACTTTTCCAGCAATGCCAAAAAGAGTTGGGATGAGATTTGTAATGCCTTTAATCAATAGTATCACTATAATGTAAAGGTTGACATTACCAGAAGAGATCTAGAAATAACCAAGCAAGGAGCCTGGGAATCTTTCTCTTCATTTCTCACAAGATGGAGAGGTAAAGCTGCCTAGATGATTAACCATCCTTCTAAACATGAACAGATTGACATCATAGTCAAGAACTTGCTCTCATCTTATTAAACTCATCTGAGAACCTAGTACCTCCCAGACTTCTGAGCTCTCATTGTCACAGCAACCAAAATAGAAGACTTGATCCAGTCAGGCCAGATTAAAGAGGATCAAGCTTCTTCCTCCAAATATAAGAAGCCACAGACCAATTACCATGCAATTCCTCCCATTCCTTAGAAAGGCAATGAAGTAGCCAATTTGACCAGCTAAAGACAACTTCCTCATCCTCCTCCAAGACCAATTGCTCGACCAGACAGATGCAACTTCACAGATCTTGGAGTGCCTCTTTCGTTTATCTTTCAAAAGGCTATGGATGACAAGTTGATACAACCCCTGGAACCTAGACCCTTGTCAAATCTAATTCCAAAACACTACAACCTAAACTCCTTCTACTCTTTCCATTTGAGACCTGGGCACAAGATAGATAATGGCAAGACCCTAAGACATAAGATCCAGGTCCTAATGGAAAGTGGCTAAATACTGCCCATTCAACCTAAATAGAACATAAACACCAACCCACTCCCTCATCACTAGAACAACATCCATATGATCCATTAAGAGCCAGATTCTGACTTGGCCTCCTTGATCCACCCCATCATAGACAACTCATGCTGCGTCATAGACCTGAATGATGTACTTGAGAAAATCAATGCTATCACTCGGAGCAGGAGACAATACCCATCTCCTCCTCCCGAAGCTTTGCCCAATCCAGCCACCTTGGCCTAAGACATGCCTAGTTCAAGTTCCAGACCTCAGCTTGAGAATTTGGTTTTGGAACAGCTAAAGAAAACCAAGGCCAACATATGGGGGGTTAATTCAATCTTCCTTTTTGCACTATCAGACTCTAGTCAAAGCCATGAATTAGTGTCAGACAACTGCTGATATCACTCTAGAAGCTTTGGTGGCTTCCATCACAAGGAACTCTCTAGCATTGGCTCTCTATTTTTCAGACCATAAAATCCCTACTAGAGGAGATCACAACTATGCTCTTTACATCATAGTCTAAGCCAGGGGAAAGACAGTACCTATGGTTCTAGTAGACAATGGGTCAGCACTGAATGTATGTCCTCTAAAAGTAGCCAGTTGTCTGGGTCTAACTACTGAAGACTTTATGCCTTCCGATTAGATAGTGAGGGCATGTGACAACACTAGACGACAAGTATTAGGTGTGGCCGAGCAAGAGGTCACAATCAGGCTTGCAGTCATGACTATCCCCTTCCAGATAGTGGATGTCCCGACTTGCTTCAATCTCCTTTTGGGAAGGCCATGGATTCATAAGGCTAAGGCAATAGCCTCCTCTTTGCATCAGAAACTGAAGTTCCCCTATGAAAATGCAATGGTAGCCATCAAAGGGCACTTAGCAAGAAAATCAGAAATTCCTTCCTTGGCCACGCTATTGGAAATTCAACATGAACCAAATGTCTACTTGCTGTCAGGGTTCTCCTTTGATTCAGTCTAGTTCATTAAAGCAGAACCGGGTAAAGAGATCCTTCCAATGGACTTTAACCCTCACAGTAACCCTATGGTAGCTAACATGTTGAAAACCATGTGTTACTTTCCAGGAATGGGACTAGGTTAGAACCAGCAAGGTATGGCCTCTTTTACTGAATATTCGATTGCTGAACCTCCTTTTGGTCTTGTATTTAAGCCGACAAATGAAGACTGTAAGGAGACAGAAGATCCCAAGCAGAAGGGAAAAATGAGAGGTGAAATAAATGACATTCTGATGCACCCATACTTTAAAACCCTCAGGAAATTTCGCTACGGTTCTAATGGTGTGAGAATCAACTCGATCAGACATCATTTGGGTCTCGAATGGACTCTCGAAAGCCCAAAAATCCAAAAACCAAATGGGAGGGGCATCTTGGTAATTAGCAAGGGTCGGTGCTGGCCAGCCAAGCGACAGCACTAATCACCCCGGCAATGGCGCAGATCAGGCTACCATCGGGACCCTCCTCCAGTGCCAAAAAATAGATCTCTAGCACCGATAAATGGGTGGCCAGTGCCGACCAGGTCGGCTCAACCACCCCCTTTGCCTACAAAAGGCACACTCACCCCATCACTTCCTCACCTCTTGCTGCTTGATTGAGCGCTTCTCAAGCATCAACGGCTTTCATTCTCACTTTTGCGATTCTACAACCATAAAGTCTAACTTTGCTCATCTTCCATGGTTGAGTTTAAAGCCCAACTTGGCTCAAAAGTCGATCCTTTTGACTTTCAATTACACTTTGACCTTTCTAAGTCCAAAGCTGCTAGTCAAGTGATTCATTATTAATCAAATCTAGAAATTAATTAATAATTCTTCATTTAGCAATATTATAAGACTATAATACAAGTCCTCATGCCCTACCTTAGCTTATATTCGGAGGAAGGCTCAACCTCTTTGGTCAACAACTCACCGTGGATCTCCGATCTGGCTGCATCACAAGCACGAGGGTATAATCACTCAAACTCAGACTTTGTCAATTAAGCCCGGTCCATCCGGTAAATTATCAACTATCAAAGCCTGACTCGTTCGGCACTATGCATACTTTAAGCCCGGTCCGTCCAATAAGCTAAGCCCGGTCCGATTGGTAAAACCTCAAACTAGTATTCAAAACCAAGCCCAAAATCAGTCGACAAATCAGTAAAGCCACTCTAAGAGTGGCACCTTCAAAACCCTACCATCCTGATCGATGGTAAAACATCATGCACCTTAATCCTCTTACGAGCGAGGTACGAAGGCATACCTATGGATTTCAGCCTAGGTAGCGAGCCCCCAACTGAATTGACTAGTCGAGACTTAGGGGAATTTGTTGCACGACCTAGAATCCTAAATAACGAAGCTAGAGTCGGGCTCCCCTCTAAAATATACAACCTTTATTCCACCTATGTATTTTTAATGCATTATATTCCATATATTAACATGCATTATAAGTATACCCATGCATCGATAAACTGACATTCATGCAAAACAACACTTTTGATTTTTAATTAAACCCAAACTATTGATCCACAGGTAATGAATTCGAAAACCTAGTCCCCAAACCCAATGATTCGAGACTATTGCATTTTATTCATTGTGGCACACATAAGGAGTCAATCACAAAATTTTTTACCTTATATTTTTCTCGAAAATAAAAATAAAGTAAACTGGCGACTCTAACATACCACACATAGTCAAAGCACTCCAAAGAGCTAACCAAGCATCATTTAAGCGCTAAATAGAGCCAAAAAATTGATAAATTGGTAATCAGATCAACTAATCAAAACAAGCTAAGCCGCATATAGGGCCAAAATAGCACAAATCGAGAAGGGACCGCAACGGGGTTCCAACCAGTCTCGGCATTTCCAGTTTCTCCATGACGAACTGACCAATGGCAGACTCCATCCTTCGGGTCTTTCCCACGGCACCTAAGAGGGGGCTCACACTATGCAGAACTGTTTTCTTTCAAAATCAAAGTCTTCAAACCATTAATTGCTCCTTGCATATTACTAGCTCCATCATAACCTTGCCCAAGTAGAGATGATAAACTCAATCCATGTTTTGAAAATAATCCCCCTATTGTAGACTTAAGAGATACAAATGTAGTATTACTAACATGAATAATACCAATAAATCGCTCAAGCACACATCCTTTTGCATCCATATAGCATAAAACAATGGCCAATTATTCTTTGATTGAGATATCACGAGACTCATCAATGAGAATAGAAAATAAACCACCTTAAAGATCATTATTTATAGCATTGGTGGTCTCTATTACAGTAGCTTTAACAATGTCTTTTTATAAATCAGGAGCAATGACTTTAAGATTACCACAAGAATTTTCTAAAACAGCATTATTAATATCTTGATTATGATTAGCTAAAAATTGTAAAAAGCTGTAAAAATTACTATCATTATTAGAAGCCTCCGAGTCATCATGACCATGAAAAGCTAGTCCTTGCCGCAAAAGAAATCGAATGCAAACAACTGATGCAGTAAGTGTAGTACAATAGTCCTTTCGAGCTTGATTAGATAGTCTATGTCACGACCCGTTTCTATGGCCCAAACTAGCACCAGGACCTAAGTAGGCTTAAGCCCATCGAGGCACATAGTAAGCCTAAATTCTAATTACAAATCCACAAAAATTCAATAAAATATTCAACAGAACGACCTATTATATTATTAATGATTCAAACTATTGCAAGTCCTTCTTTAATTATAATCCAACTATTTCAAATAAAATTTTACATAGACTTGATATTATTATTACATTTATAAAACACCTATCATAACTGCAGATTTCTACTTCTAGACATTTCCTTGTCTAACTTTGAGGAGAAGTGTAAAACCCAAAATTTTGGAAACCAAAATTTTTTATAAAATAATTTTAATTGGATTATTCCCTAATTTTATTGTGATTTAAATTTTAAAAAAATTTAAAGATAGTTGATTCTTCTATTTTGGTTTTTATTAAAAATTATTTGTCCTTGTTAACTTTTTAGCATTTAATTATCAAAATCTTAATCACTGATATTATCAATGAGTATTTGACAAAACAAAAGACCCATAAATGATTATTTATACATATTACTAATCAGTAGTACCTAATTATTTAAAATAAAATGTATAATAATTATGAATAATTTATTTGGTATTCAACATAATATATATATATATATATATATATATATATATATATATATATATAAGATATTTGAAAGAAATTAAGGATAATTGATGGTAAAGGAGATTAAGAAAATTTTTATGAATAATTTTGATTGATACCAATAATTGATAATTATTTGGTCAAATTAAAAGTTAGGTAGGTAATAGTAGTTAGTTTGAAATTTAGGTTAGTAAATGTAGTTAGTTGAAAGTTAGGTTAACATTCTCATTGTCAATACTATCCAAGATATCTTTTTCAACATATGTGATAAATTAGTTATTCATCCAAGAATCTCTTATTTGATTATGTAATCGATTTTTTACCATCTTCATTACTGAAAATATTCTTTCAACTGAAGTAGTAGTAATTGGCAAAATCACAGTTAATTTCACAAGTAAAAACACCAAAGAATACACAACATCTTTTTTTTATTCAACCAATTTTTTGGCAAGATCACTAATCCCTCTTAGATTTGAAACTTGATACTAGATCTCATATCAACAATATAATTTTCAAGTTGATTGCCAAGAGTAACAACAAGCAAGCTTCACTTTAGAAAAATTAGAAGGATAAGATTCAGCAAGCCGAATCAACTTTTGATTATTAAAAATTTAGAAAGGGTCACTTGGATTCAAGCATGCTATACAAAGAAGCAACTCTGTATTGACCTCGTTGAAGTGATTATTAAGCTCTTGAAGTTGCATATCAATTACAGTATAGAATAATTCACTTGATAATTATGCAAATTTGTCGTTTTGTTGTGCATTATGTCTTGGCCTTCCTTGAACCATAAAATTATCATCCATATTGAGAATGGTAACACTATGTTTCTCACAAAATAAAGAAACTTCATCAATTAAGGATTGCCACCCATCATCTCTCATCATTTGTAGACTTTTTTAGAAGCTCTAATAAAAGAAATTGCATCGAGAATGCCTTAGTCTATTCTTTATAATGCTTGGGATAATTCATTGTGAGAGTCCAATGGAGTAACGAATAAAGACACACCTCTCTCTCGTCTCCAACACAGGAGATGTGTCCCAAACCAGAACCCACAAAAGAGAAAGACATATAAACGCACCATTTTGTGCAAACCATTTACTTGTGTTAGCTAACTGAGGCTACAGGGGTGGGGTTCATTACGTAATTTTGACCGTTGGAGTGCAATTGTTGAAATTATAATGATTTACCTATATGCAGCCTAATGAAAAGGAAAATCTCATCATGGCTTGCCTTTTTCTTGTAAGCTCCTCTATCTCTCTCTTAACAATTTCAAGTTAGAACTGGTCTTACCATTACATCTTTGTAACATCTTTGATTTACCTATATGTTTTTTGACTTTCTTCTTTTTCCTTTTTTAATTTTTTATTTAATTTTGTGGATGTGAAAGGCTAAATTTAATATTTGCAAGTATAACCTCAAAGGTTAATTTATTCAATTTTTGTCACGTAGAAAATTGAATTATCTCAAAAGAAACGAAAATGATTTTCCTAGACTGTTAATCAATAGGAGGATTTGTCTCTAATACAATGCAAATTATGGAGTGTTCATGAGTAAATTAACAACTAATAAAATTTAGATATTTCTTCCATGGCTATTGTTGAATTTTAGGGTCTCTCCTGCAGTAGGATTTCTTTTGCTCCATTTTTGAGGTTGCAAGAGTATAAACACTAAATAATTTTCTTATCATCATCACAAAGGAATATGGTCTCAATCTTATTGCTAAATAAAGCAAGAGTCTCCAATTTCTTCAGTGAATGTCGACAAGGTCAGATCTAGGACCTTAGATTAGGGAAGGCTAACTTTCAATTTTTGTATTTTATTTTATTTTTTTAACAATAAGACTATCGATCCATGGATTACTAGTCACAATTGTAAAAATTAAAACTATTGAAAAGTAAAAAATGATATAAAACTAATTTATAAGTCATTTGAATACAAAACAAAGACGTACGTTATATGTTTTGAAGCCTCATATCATTTTTTAAACTTTTGCACACACATCGAGTAAATAACAATAATAATGCAAATGTGCAAGTCTTTAAGGAAATAAATCATTCAATATACAATTCAACATACAGAAAAAAGACAAATATGAAACATATAAACAACAACCAACTACAAATTTGCAATTAACTGAATATTTGCTTAATAATTTCAAATACTAAAATCAATAAGAACATTCATCTAACGTGATTCTTAAGCAAAAATCTTATTCAATTAATTTAATCCACAAATAATTCTATATTTGCAATTTATTTCATAAATTAGAAAACTGAGTCTATGGGTTTATCGACTACAAATCGAATTACGAATTCTTGATCATTGCATCAAGGAGACCATTCTATCTCTAGGAGGTTCACCAGAGTTCCACCGGATCACTGCTAATATCAACATTTGTAATGGCCGAAAATTGCCAATTACCAAAATTGAGTGCTATTTACATCATTTGGCTCAATTTTCACTGAGGGTGTAACATCCTCAATTTGTTAGTTCCTGTTATTCTAGTTTTTCTGTTATAAATTCAGTTATCAAAATTGAAGAAAAATCTAGAATAATGAGAAATACTATATATTGAGGATGTTAATATTTATTAAATTGTAATTATAGTGATTGCAAATCAAATTGAAAGGTTAAGGGAATTAAGAAAATTTTATTAGATACTAGAGCTTATTATCAATAATTAATAATTATTGGTATAATAAATATTGACATGTACTAGCATTTAAAAATAAATATTTGATTATGAAGGAAATTATATTGAAAGGGGAGTAATTTATTATTAACAAACGGGTTGAAAAACCTATAAATCAGTGAACAATCTGAGCAAATCACTAAGTTGGACCGAACCGATTTGGATAGAGCCAAACCATCTAGAAGGTAGATATTTTTTATTTAATTGCTCTACAATCATCAACGCAACACCTTATCACTCCATCTTTTTCATCTTCTCCATTGTTGACCTAGCAAAAACAAGGGAAAATTCAAAGAATTTTCAAGTGGTTCTCAAGGAAAGGTTAGCTATCTTCACCTCCTCTTTCTTTTCTATGGTTTTGATTTTGATTTCCATGAACTATCCTATGAGATGATACTCTGTTGTTGCTGAATTGATGGAGATAATGAAATTATAAGTATTTTTGAGGTGATCAAAGGTGGTTAAGCATGAAATTGAGGTCAAGTTGCATAATCAACTAACTTGGATGATTTTAGCCATTTGATTGATAATCTGTGGTTTAAGTATTCTAATATATGTAAGGTAATTATGTTATTTAAGTTTTAGAAGAGTTTTTATGCATGAATTAATAATGAAACTAAGTTGAGAATGATTAAGAAGGTAAAGAATTGCTTGAGTTTATTAAATTGAGCTGTCTGGAAATTCAGTCACAAAGATTGAATTATTTAAATTAGTAAATGAGCTCTAAAAATTATAGAATTCTGCAGAAAACTATTCTAGGATGTTGGGAAGGTCGTGGTAATAAGGGGCAATGAAATGGATGAACGAAAATGAGATTATAATTAAATGACTACAGACTGCTCAATTAGAGTCTGCTTGAAGTTCAGCCTCTGTAATTAACCTATTTGACTAGGCAAATGAACCTCATAATTCACGAAATTTAATCTGGAAATAAATTGGGATGTGAGGAAGTCTCTGTAAAAATTTCAAAGCAATTGGATAAAAGAAATTGGAGATATTGATAAAGGAATGCAGACTACTTAGAATCAGAAACCCTGAAATTTTATTTTTGTAATTAGGCCATTTGACTATGCAAATGAGCTTCAAAATTATAAAATTTTATAGGCAGTGCCCTAAGATAACATACTTTAAAAATTTCAAGAGAAAATAAAATGTGTAAGTCAGAATATAGTCAATGGTGTGAAGACTACTCAAATGCTGAAATTCTGCATTACATGAATACTTAAAAATTAAAGCATTAATACTATATTTTAATACTTAATTTGCATTCCTATGGTAGTGTATATGTATACATTGTATAGTATGGAGTTAATATGAATATTAATTTCATGCTACAGCTTTTGAGAGAAAAGGAATTGAGGAGAGAACGATTGCTAGAGGGGTAAGGCTAGGGGAGCCTTCTAGTTCAGGTTTGTATACTATTATGATCCTACTATTTTTTTTTAATAAAATGAATGTAATTTTGCAAAAATATTTTTGATGAATTTGATTTATGAAGTAAAAGGAAAATATTGGGATAAATGTTTTATGAATTCTGAAAGTAAAGAATTATATTTGGATGCCTTATGATTTTAATTATTTTAAGGTTTAAATGAAAGTTGTTTATTTGAGGAGGAACTATGTTGGCCAATTATTAATTATAGTATGAGGGGTGGCCGAAAATGAATAATTTTAGTAGTGTTTATGAATTTAAATGTTGCCCACAGTGATTTTGATATTATTACATAAATAGAATGATTAAAAGTCTTACAGCTGAATATAGACATGGTTATTACCTTAAATATCACTTCATTTGTTGAAGTTGACATATTGATATGGTTATTACATTGCCGGTATCACTTTATTTGTTGAAGATGATACTGTGATAGATATTGCTCCCTCCATAGTGAGGTTGTAGACAGGCTCCCTCCATCGTGAGGTTGTAGACAGGCTCCCTTTATAATGAGGTTGTAGACAAGCTCCCTCTTCTGTTGAGATAAAAATCACAAATTTAGGTTGTAGACAGGCAGATCTAGATGTGCACATTAGATTCTGATGGCCCTTCGGATTGAGTCTATATATATATATATATATATATATATATATATGTTGTTAAGACTAAAATGAAATTGATGAATTTCTTGATTGGATGAATTATTGATATGATATTGATCAGTTTTCATCGTTTAATTTCAGGGCAACTATTTTAATTTAAAGTATGAAATTTCTATTGTTAATATTGTTGTAGTTTCCCTTCACTCCTTATTGAGTTTTATGAAAAATAGATTTGAAAATAGAGTATATGAAAAGAATATTTCATATAGAAGTTTACTTATAATCATTATTGATTTTATGAAGAAATGTGAAATTATATATATAAATATATATATATATTTATATATATGCATCTATAAAGAGTTTTAATAAAATAAATTGTGTCGTTCATAATAGTACACCACTAAGCAATATGCTTAGCGATAGTTCTTTTGTGCTATCATAAGAAAAGGTAAAGAAAAGAAAATGGGAGAAGACCGCCCTATTTGAAGTAGAAAGGATGCTACGGATATAGTTATATTCTATATCTGGCTTCTTATTAGCTTATGTATGATGTATTAAACATTAACAGAACTGTTATGCATAATTGAGCAGACATATATAAATTATGAGTGAGTACTTTTGAAAGTCTGTTTTGTATAAAAGTACTTGAATTCTACTTTGTATTTAAGATTGTAAAAGACTCCAGTATGTAATTAAATTATCTATGGGCTTATGGGTTATGGAACCATTCATGATTGTGTAAAAGTAATTGTTTTAATAATTTTATTGATTCACTTATTTTATGTAGTATTCATAGAAGTTATATCTTATTTATGCAATTATTTACTGATAGAATATTTTCTACTATGCTATATGAATGAGTTAAAAGAACTTATATAAGTTTCATTTTAATAACTACATTCTACTTGTTATTTCAATTTGTAAAGGAGTAAAAAAAAATTTTTTTAAAGTCCCTTGTAGTATACTTAGTAGGTATTTATAAATAATTAATATTTATTAAGTATATTACGGGCGACATGTTGTACCTTATAGTGGGGTAGGGTGTGACAGAGGGGACCATTTACAATGCTTGTTACGCGAGATTGGTCTCCTAACTTGTCATATTGAACCTGTCTTACTGCTGTGTTGACTGGAATCAAACAGAGAGGGAGAGAGAGAGAGAGAGCTTCACCATTGACGGAGGGCGTGCTGGTGTCGTTGACTAAGCTGAGATCACGAGTAACTGGTGGAGGCGAGGCTGCGTTGCTTGCTAAGGGAGGGTCACAGATTTGCAGCCTGCCTACACTTTGCATTCATCAGAGACAAGAGCCAGGGAAGAGAGGAGGACGGCGTGTCAGTGAGAAGGAGACAACACCGATTCATTCAAGTGGCCAAAAATTGAGAGAAGGGAGAGAGAGCCCAGCAACTATTGTCGCTTAATTAAGGAGAAGAAGGAAGAAGGAAACAAAAAAAAATCTAAGGTTGATTAGGCTATTCCGATTCGATTTGAATTAGCTTGGTCCAACACAGCGATTTAGCTCGATTTTTACTTGATTTGCAGGTTTTCACTTGGGTTTGATTATTCACATTTGGTTTTCGGGTTTGATTCTTAACATAGAAAATAATTTTTCATTAGTTGAAATTTATAATTAAATTTTTAAATAAATATGATGCTTTTGATTCATCAAATCTTGGCAAGTGCTCCAAGCTTTGTTATGAGCACTATTTGTGTAACACCCACCATCCGATCCTGAAAGATTAGACGGCGTGTGCCACATTCAATACCGGAGCACTGTCTTAACCAACTTACAAATCTTATTAAATATTAGAAATGGCCAAGTGTTCAAATGATTAGCAAGTAGTTTTTTTTTTTGAAAATATTTTAAAAAATTCCTACGGAAAAACTACAAGTGTTTTCTTTAAAATCTCAGCTTGCCAAATCAAGTGAAAACAAAACACTTTTACTATTAACCACCAAACTCCATAAGCAACTCAATATCTCAAGCACTTTTATAATTCCACATATCAATCAACAATGTTAACTCATTATATTAATGTCATCACATTTATGGTTCTAACATACATTCTAACTTAGATTACAATTCTACATTCATCCATAAAATATTTATTTGCATTAATTAATTAACTTACTTATTATTCATAACTTAAGTACTTTACATACTCCATATACTATTTAATTTATACATGTCATAATTCTTAAAATACATACTAACAAATCTATACTACCAAAATATGTTCTCTATCTCTGATGCTACACTTTTAATCTTGGAGCAGCACCCATTGTCTTTAAACTATGCATAATAAAATCAACGCGCTGAGTATATCACTTAGTGGTGCTCAAAGCAACATTCTTAAATCATTAAATTTATAATAATACTTAAGTAGAAAATCAAAATATCTATCACATAAAAATATCCTTTAAATCATAAATCATAAGAAAAACATAATCATAAAATGACAAAATATTAAATATATAAAATACTTATTTAAAAACATATAACTTTTCTTTCATTAAACAAAAGCAACATTTTTAAAACATAAAATATAAAAAAATACATAGGTATAAAATCTCAATAAATCAATCATATAAAAATGTCATTTAAAGACATAAACCTCACTTCTAAAAAAATAATAACATACTTAAAGCTTAAATTGTATAAAAATATATGATCTTAAAATCATGAAAACAACCATATAAATACTTCCATTTAAACATCTAATTATCTTTCAAATAATCAAAAAAAATTAAATTTATCATTTCAATAACTCTTATATTAATATAGAAATCATGTTACATTTTATCGTACAATAAAAATAATACTTAATAATTAAAATCATAAGAATTCCAAATCATGATTTCATAATAAAATCCATTAATTACATTACTTAATATGTTCATATGAGGCCTCACATATACTTAGGAGAAATATAAGTACATAGATTCCATAACATATCAAATTTAGCCTTAGGTCGTCAACCATATCATAAAAGCTTCAAAAGTCTACTTACACATGCAAAGCGTGTTAGCTTAAATATAAGGCATTCAGAGCCTAACATATAATCATAGTTTAATAACATAATGGCATCGAAGCCGAGTATACTCATATTACATAATTGAATCAAATCATACTATATTTTCAACCAAAGCATACAAGAGCTCAAAATCAATTCTTTACGTTTTAATTCATAATATTTTTTAATAATCTTCTCATCATAAATCATTTCATAACTTAAATATTTTTACTTAAAATTCACTTAACTTACAACTTAGTAAACTTTCTTATTTTCATACTTATGCATCAAAACTTACATTTCCAAAATATATAGTTAACTTAAACATATTTTCCTCAATTTCATTATGATTTACAACTTATAAAATTTATCATTTTTCATACTTAAAATTTATCATTTTTCATACTTATGAGATTGAAGACTTACATATTCAAAATATATACTTAATATAATATAAAAGAACTTAAAATCAACTTTAAAAAAATAAAAAAATCAAGCCTTACCATCCCAGAGTGGTTTGGTCTCTTTAAGTCCACAAAGGGTAGAGAATTTTCCTCCTTCCATTTACCATATATCAAGTTAAAAACACTTAATAAAAAAATATTAAAAATATTTACTAGTAGCATTTAAACATAAACTCTTTGTTTTTACATATTTAAAGCTTTCTTTAAATCCTATAATTTCATAAATACTTAAAATACAAATTAGAGATTTAAACCACTATATAATTATTTATCATACAATACATTAAAACTAAAATTTAGCAAGAAAAGAAAAAACCAAGGCTCTTCACCCTAAATAGGTTTAGCCTCCTTAAGTAAAAAGAGAGGAAATATTTTCCTTTCCAACTAAGCATGCTACGATGCTTAGAAAACATTTAAAGTCCCATTTAAACATTCAAAAGTTCAATGATTTCAACATAGCATACAAAATCCTCAAAATTCACTTAAAACTTAAAAATTGAAAACTTAAAGAAATGAAAGAGAATGAAAGAAATACTTGCACTAAACTTCAAAACAAGCTTAGAAAGCTTAAACTTTCTCTTTCCTTTGCTCTTAGAAGATGGTTTAGCCACCTCTTCAAAGTAGCAAAAACACATACTAAAATCAAGAAATAACAAAAGAAAAAGATGGAACATGGTTTAAAGCATAATCTAACATATAAATACTATGAAATCCTTAAAATTAAAAGTTATAACTTACTTGATTTGTAGCTATTCTTCAAATTACTTGAATTTTATCACCAATTATCACTTCTTATACTTAATTCTCCAAGTTTAATCACTAGTCTATGGTTTAATTTGGTTAATTTGTGGTAGTTTAGTGAGTAGAGAAATTGAAAGAAAAATGGTAGAGAGTGAGAGGAAGTTGGCATGAAAATGGAAAAGGAGAAGAAGAAATAGAAAGGTGGTAGTTGACTTTAAAGTGTCCAAATCAAATTTTACTACCTCTCATTTTATGTCAAATGGATGACTAAGATTTAGTCCTCGGTATTCTCATTCAAGGGTCCAAAATATTCACCAAATATTTCTCTACAAATTATTATTTAACTCTACATATTTATTAAATTTACCCCATTAAAATAATTTTATAATTTTCCTTAATAATACTACACCAAAAAACACTATTCGCTAATTACTTAAATTCTCTAAAAATATTCATGAAATATTTTCCACCTACCTAAATCATGCAAAAATGCTCCATAAATATTTAATAAAATATTAGAACCAAGCAGTAATTTTTTCAAACTAAAATAATACCAAGTCTCAAACCGGTGGTACTATTTACAAACCGATAAGTCAAAATTTCAAACATTGAAAAATGGGATGTTACAATTTGGACTCCTACATAAATTTGAAATCTTTCTTTCTTTTTCTAATTGATAAATCCATTAACAATAAAAGTATCATCACTTGCTTGATTTCAAATATCTAGCCTATACAAATAACAACACTAGCAAAAAGCTGCATCCTTTGAAATACTATACTTTAACCAATTACTATATTCTTTAAACTAAGAAGGAACAAATCGATGATAGATATTTTCAATTTTTTCTTTGTGGAAAATCATAGTCAAAAGGTTAACATCGACTCTTTTGCTAATAGACCGTTCATATTTTATCATGGTCATTAGGGTGATAGTCTGAAATTTTTTTCCGTAATCTTGGATCAGAAGGAAGATCATCTATGTTGAGTTTCAAATGGGGATGCTTTGAACAATTGGAATTCGAATCTTTATTTGTAAGCGATCATTTGAGAAATTTGTCCATAACTAAATCAAATTCATGTAAAAAGTAATTAGAAATTTAAATGGAATTAACTATAATATTATTATTTACTTAAAAGTTATACAAAGCTATTGTCTCACATTCAATAAAGTAAAAAAAAAATTATAATTTTGCATCCTAATGTAATCCTTTGTGCTTACATCCTTAATTAAATATGTAAAAAGAAAAATAAATATGAACAAATTGATATTGCAAAATCAACTCAATTTTAAATAAATTTGTTTTGCATTTTCATAATAACTGATTTTCAAGTTTGAATTATTAAATTAATATATAAAATTTAAATATTTCAATTGGATATGATATATGTAATTATAATAAGTTAAAAACAACTAAATAGTATTTTTTTTTAAGCAAACAATTAGATAGTACTTGGAGATAGAACAACTATTTCTTTCTTTCTTTTTTTTTTTTTCAAGAAGCAAACAACTAAATAGTACTTGCAGATTGCTTTTTCATTTAAATTCTTACTTTTCATTACACCAATTCCAATTTTCATGCTAAATAGGTTTGAAAAAATAAGTTTCATTTTCTCTTTATCTATAATATATATAAAAGTACGAATGGAGAACATTTTATCTCCAAAACACCTCAAAACGCTCATACGTATTCTAATTAATAAAAAATATTATTAAGGATAATTTAATCTTAATAGCTAAGTTAGGACTATATTGTGTTTATTTTTTTATTCTAATTATTATTATAATTTTAATCTAATCCTATTCTAATTAGTAATTTATTCTTTAATACGATTCTAATTATCTATCTATAATCTATAATATTTATAATCTATAATCTATAATATATATATATATAAAAGTACGAAGGGGAACATTTGGTTTCCAAAATGCCCCTACGTATTCTAATTGATAAAAAATATTATTAAGAATAATTTAATCTTAATAGCTAAGTTGGGACCACATTGTGTTTATTTTCCTATTCTAATTATTATCATTATAATGTTAATCTAATCCTATTCCAATTAGAAATTTATTCTTTAATACGATTCTAATTATCTATCTATAATATATATAAAAGTACGAATGTGGGAAGCATTTGGTCCCCGAAATATCCCTATGTATTTTAATTGATAAAAAATATTATTAAGGATAATTTAGTCTTAATAGCTA